>RXPK01002473.1:0-91979 GCA_004143645.1 Protaetia brevitarsis
AATGCAACTTTTGTAAAAATATGCATAGAAATGCCTAAATATGCAATATATGCAATCACTAATTAGCGCTAATTAACTTCAATTAGTGTAATACGTCTACATATAGACTATAATTAAAGATATGCAAAAAATAAAATATATGCACTTTGCATATACTCCGTTCTCTACTTATAATTAATAATAAGTTATTGTATGAATTTGTATGTTGCTTGTTAAGAACTTGTACACAGATTACTGATCAGATGTCTTCCCTTATCCATTCTTATTATTACTTACTTTATCGTTGCTTCCTTTTAAACTTTTTCTTTAGTTCTGAACGTTAAACCTGCTAAATATTGTAATAGTTTTAATACGATGGTATTAATTATTAACAGTTCTATAGATTTTAAAACAGCCTAATGCTCTTATTTGTCATTCTACTATTAAGTTGTATTTAATTGTATTAGGTAGAAATTTTGTAGAAACGATTCATAAGACTAGCCCTACCCATATCGACATATAAACCATTGAGATATTGGAACAATGTTTTGGACGACGTTATAGATAATATGCTATTGAATTGGCGATCATCCAATATGCTGTACATGCACGATGGAGCTCCCTTCTGTAATAAAAAAAAAAAAAAACACCAATATATTAATAAGGACATTACGAGTTACAATGAGATAGTTTCATTCATTCATAAACATACTTTCACATTTATTTTATTGTTCTTCTTGTTACAGATTTGTATTTATTTGCCGAACAAAACAAGCACACAGATTATTCTAAAAGTCTCCCTTTTTCTTCCCCGACGTTACCACATTTTTTTTTTTTGACATGATCTTTTTGTTACGTACCCTTTGTTCTAAGTGCCAATCTAATCCGAAAATCCCTGTCAAGTATTGGAAAAATAAAGAGCAAACGATAGCTGGTTTTTGTATCGACTTCTTGCGTTATTTCATCCGTTGAAGAAATTCTCGAGTCATAAACACAGATGGCTAGGCGCTTTTGCCGCCGAGAGCGGATATCGATCGTTAAATTACATTATGCCCGAGACTCTCCAATCTAGCCGTACGCCCTTTCGAAAAATGATAAAAAGGTAGACGACGGATTTTCCAGCAGTGCCCGGTTGGAATATTAATTTATGATATTTAATTTTCAGCAGATTAACTGTTTATTCATTCATAACTTTAATGATTATTAACGCAATTGATATGTTGCTATTTTTACTGAATTGCGATGGCTTTTGATGATGCAAATATAATTTACTGAGAGAAATTATGCTTTGAAGTAAAACACTGTGGTTTGGATTGAATAAAAGAACTTTCCTGGTTATGGTGCGCGCTAAAGGATGTATCTCATCCAGTCATATCAAGACCAAGGGGACTTGAGCTTTACTATAAAAGTGTAGTTTTATGCAGATTCAAAAATCACTCGATTCACTAATGAGAATAAAGGCCAGTTGGTTTTGGGGAATGAAGCGAAAATCGAGCACATTTTCTGCCAATATCCTGCGTTAAGAGAATCAGATATGTGATGTTTGGAAAGCTGATTTCAAAGACACGAACAATGCCATTCAATAAACTTTGAGTTATTTTAAGGACTGAATGTTGAATAAACTTTAAGATAAACAGGTTTATACTGTATTGGCAAACCAATTATCAATGAAAGCGGATCAATTTTTAGATCCGGTTTCACGGGATCCGAATTAATGAGGTTTCACTGAAATTCCACTCCTAAATATATTATCTAACCTCTTTTTGATGGCACGAGTAGTCTTGAAAGAAATATGTATACTCAGATAGTTTTTATGGTAAAGTGCTAAATTTTCTATTTTACTTCTTTGTTTTCCCCAGAATCAACATCAAATTGTTGTCATAAATACAAGCAGACTGCAAAGTATTTCAATACCTATTGCAAGTAATAATTCTTTTTAGTAAAAGTTAGATTGATGGAATAGAGCATATAAATGTTAAATGGTACACACCTCCTATATTTCCAATTTCCTTCTAATAATAATATCAATAATAAAAATAATACATTAATTATCTCATAAAGAATTCTTTACAAATAGTATAAAATTTTAAATGAATAGCGTCGGGGAGAAAGAAAAATATCATAGTATATAAGAAAATCATTTAAACTATATGGCTCAAAGAGATAACAAAAGCAATTTAAGCTCCTTTTCTAAATATTTTCGGTTGCCATATATCAGTCAACCTCTTTGGTAAATTATTAAAAAACTTTATGCCCATGCAACCTGGGTGTTTTCTGTTAAGGTAAGTTCATGCGTTGGGTAAGTGTACCCTAAAGATCGCGTAGGATACTACATTTTGTTCTTGCAAATCATAACTATGTCTATTATTAATAAAAACATCAGATATTCATATATACAAAGAATATGTACGGTGAGTAATCCAGACTTCTTAAAAACGCCCCTACAAATTTGTCTAAATTTTATTTTGTTTATTATTCTGATAACCCTTTCCTGTCTGACAAAAACATTCTGTAGGCATTCTGTACCGCAGAATGTAATTTCGTAACGCGTGTCAATATGTTTTGACCAGTCAAGGAATTCATCAACTCCTAGAAATGTAACGTAATTGCTTATATCAACTTCTTTCTTATTAGATTCTATGGTACCTGGTATCTCAATCTTTCATTGTTTTGTGCTAATTAATATCGCCTAAATGATATCGCCAATTGCAAAACAAAGGTGCAAGGTGAATTGGTAGGTTTCGACAACCTCTATTCGAGACTAGAGTGTCCTCTTCTAGGGGAGAGTTACCATTAGATAGTTTCACTCTAAGCCACTCTTCGTTAATGTCTTTTCTAAATGTAAAAATACCAATAATAACTACTGTACAATATGACTTAATTGTTAATTAATTGTTTACGTACCGAATTATATTTTTTTTATAGTTTTTCTCTTTGATGATGAATAACTTCCAATCACAAAACATTTCGATCGTAACATTCTGTATGAACTATATTTAAAACTTAAGTGTTAATAAGCCTATAAATTACATATATTATTTCATCCCAGGTATACATAAAAGAGTTGCACAACTGCTGCGATTCAACAAGAATCATATTTGTACTAACTTAGGTAAAATTAGGGATTTTTTTTTTGTAGTATGTGTAATGCAGAATATGATTTCGTTGCTCTGCCCGAAACATGGCTGTCACCTGATATTTATAGTGCTGAGTTATTTCCTTCAGAATATAGTGTAGTGCGAGGTGACAGAAATTTTGAGGCAATGGGTGTTCCGCGTGGTGGAGGGGTGCTTCTGGCATACAATAAGCAATATAATGTAGACGTACTGGATCTCTCGCAGATTTCGAATCAGTTACTATCGTTTGATATTGTGGGATGCAAATGTAATTTTTCTCATACTAGTCTGTATATGTTTTTGTTATACATACCGAAAACGCCTTCCTTGGATGATATTGATGTTTTGCTAACATATTTACTGGAGAATTTCTTAACTGCTAGTAAGTTACTACTGATAGGTGATTTTAACATCCTCAATACGTTCTTCGAAATAGTAATAACAAACTATATTCTATTATTTCCGAACATTGTGATTTTTTAAATCTGCATAGCAAATGAACTCAATATACAATCAGGAAGGTAAATTGTTAGATCTAGTTTTTGCGAATTGTGACTGCTTGGTACGGCGCTGTGAATTGCCCATTACTAGCGAGGACGCCGTCTATCATCCCGCCCTTGAGATTTCTTTCTCCTTGAATGTTAACGTCAAAAATGTATTTTCTGGTGATCCAGGCGCCAAACAATACAACTTTAGAAAGGCTGATTATCCTGCGTTGTACAATTCTTTGTTCAGTGTGGATTGGGCAGTGCTGGAGAACTGTGATAATGTCGATGATGCAGTTCGTTTGTTTTATGAAATATTATACGCTGTTCTTGATAGGCATGTGCCCATTTTCAGATATAAGAATAAAAAATATAACTATCCTCACTGGTATAATGCAGATTTGATAAAAGTTATCAGACTGAAGTTTAAATTTTTTAATAAATATAAACGTTCGCATCTGGCCTCAGATCTAAATGTGTACAGATTCTATCGTCTGAGAGCTAAAGGTACTTATTCGTGAAGCATACGATAGTTACTTGCGTAATGTAGAAAATTCTATTATCAATGATAGCTCGCGTTTTTGGAATTTTATAAATAGTCGCAAGGCACAAAGCAGAATTCCAAACAAAATGATTTTTGAAGGTACTGAGTTGACTGATCCCCAGAGGATTGTTGATGCTTTTGTAGCCCACTTTGGCAGTGTATTTCAGCCGGCCGGTAACTTTGACTCTTTTTCTAATGAGCATACCGATTCGCTTTGTGTTGGTATTCATAGTGTGACTGACGAGGACATTTTGCAGTCTATAGTGGGGCTGAAGGACAGGATGACTGCCGGCCATGATCTGATACCGAGCTTCTTAGTGCGGGATTGCGGAAATGTATTTGTAAAACCATTAAAATTTATATTTAATTTGTCTATTTCGCCACATGTAGCTTTCGTCCGTTTGGAAATTAGCAAGAGTTTGCCCGTTTTTAAATCGGGCAATGTGAATGAGGTATGCAATTATAGGCCTATTTCGATACTGTGTAACTTTTCTAAGGTATATGAGGGTGTTCTGTATAATCAAATTAGTACTCATATTTTCAGAGGTATTTCAGATTACCAGCATGGTTTCCTGCCCAAAAGATCAACAGTTACAAATTTGATTTGTTTTACTCAGTTTGTTTCGGCATTCTGGATGAGCGTGGTCAGGTGATGTCATTTACTTGGATTTCGCTAAGGCATTTTGAACCGACTGACCATAAAGTCCTTCTGACAAAGTTGGCAGCCTTAGGGCTTTTCTGAGGTCTCTGGTGTCTTTGCTCAATTCGTATTTGGACAAACGGCAGCTGTTTGTGTCCTATAAAGGATACAATTCGGTTTCAGTAATTGCGACTTCGGGGATCGCTCAGGGATCCAGGTTGGGCCCCCTTTTGTTCTTGCCTTTTGTTGACGATCCAAGACGACTTTTGAGTTGTAAGTGCCTACTTTTTGCGGACGACGTCAAATTATTTTCACCATTCTCTCTTTGCGCGACGCTTTACGTCTTCAGGAAGATTTAAACTTGGTGCACGAATGGAGTATTGTTAATAAGTTAAGCTCAATATTCCAAGTGTAATGTATGTCTTTCACGCGTAAAAGATCTCAAATTATATGCGATTATCACATTGATTCTATACCCTGAACCGTCCTCCTACGATAACTGATCTAGGTGTAACCTTCGATCCCAAATTATCTTTTGGTGCCCATATTGCGAGGGTTGTTTCGGGTGCTAATAAAATGTTGGGCTTTGTACTGGCGTACTTGTAAACAGTTTAACCGTGTTAGCAACTATGTCTGCGTTGTTCGGTAGTCTTATCCGATCCCGTTTGGAGTATGCGGTGTTAATTTGGAACCCGATTTTTTTGTTTTATAAGTCGCAACTTGAAATGTCCAAAGAAGATTTTTAGATATATCTATTTTCGTACACGGCAGGTTTATCCTGAGCTGGTTACCCGCATGAACAGCTACTCAGAGTTTAATAGTTATCTGTGGTTACTACACGGGCGTATTCATTGCCCTCAGATTCTAGAGAGTTTGTTATTTTTGGTGCCTAGACAGCCGAGTCGATATCCCTTAACCTTTTTATATCCCCACCCGCGATCGAATCTGCTAACCAAATCTCCAATAAGTTTCATTTGTGAGACGTATAATTGTAATAAGTTCAGCATGTGCATATTTATTGTAGTTTGAATAATTTGATTCACCTTTCTTGAGCGCATACTGAGTAGTCAGTTCTCTTGTATTATGCTTAGTTTCTTTTATATGTTGTGATTATTGTAAGTCCGCGCTGCATTTAAATTTTGCGTTAACTATATATTTTGTTGTTATTACTTAGGATTTAATTGTTCTTATTCGTATGTAATATTGTCCTTAATTTGGTGAACACTGTTGGGCAATAAACCATTATTATTATTATTATTATTATTATTATTATTATTATTATTATTATTATTATTATTATTATTATTAACTTATTTAGTAGTTTCAGAAGTATTGAAGAAATGAAAAAGCAAAATTAATTAAAAAATTATTCATGATCCTTTTGATTATATTGCAATGTTAACCCTCGATTTATAAGAGTTAAAATAGATTCCTCGTTTTATTAGCTACTTGAGCAGAGTTAGTTTTTCCTCCGATGCATTTTGTCATAGTAAGATAAGATTTTGACAGCAGTTCTGCTATTTAATTCTATATTTAAATCTTCTATGTTTTAGAAGATAAATGCATAAGTAATATAAAAATAGACCGATTTTCATAGATCAGGACGACGTAGATAACATAAAAGTTTAAGAACGTTTAATAACTAATGTTTGTTTCATAGGTATTAATAATATCTACAGTAGGTTCCATTCTACGCCAATACAACGTACTTGAAAACTCCAATATGTATAGAATATTTTCAAAATATTTGACAACCAAGTACTAAGATCACAATGTTTAATAAATACACAGTGCAACAACCAAAATGGGAATGGGATGAGACCAATTGCAAATGAAAGTTGACATTATCCATAACAAAACCTTGAAGGGTTTTTTTTAGTTCAGTGCGAGATTTTTTTTTACACGCATTTGAAGTTGTTGATTTCGGAACGTTGTCTAACAAGGAAAGATCATTGAAAATTTGATAAAATAATGCTTTTTTATTTTTATTATCCTGGAAAGTTGTCGTTTTTGGGGTCGAGGAATTCATTTTCAATATTTATTTTTACCTAAAACTGACGCTAGATGGCACTGTCATACAAATGGTGCTTACAAAAATAACTTTTTTATTTTAAAGTATTATATCTTATTATATCTTATTTGGATCTCATTTTGGATTCGCTTAATCATTATCACTATCACTGTCAATTTGCATGTTTGAAGTAGCAAAAGCTCCAGAAGTAGTAGGCTGTGGATCTCTGTATGTTTCTGGTTCTTGCTCTTCGTCAGTATCCTCTTCATCGGTTGTTCTCTTTAACCACCAGCATAAATCACCTAACATAGAATCTAGTTTCTTTCCTCTGAAAACGTTCACCTTGCTCATCAGATTCGGTGGATAGTTGGTTTTCAAACCAATCCATATAGTAATGGAGAAAATGAATTTTTAATGACATATTCACACCAAGTTCCTCAAAGGCTTTCAAGAGACGTTTAACTCTTTGTGCACTATCTGCTTCTTGTTTTTTACCAAGAACATTTTCGATTACGTCTTTAATTGCATTCCATGCAATTAATTGATTTTGATCCAAAGAATTATTCAAAATCATCATTTTTCAATCTTCTAATGTCTGGACCATTAAACATACCTGTAAAATTAGAAAAAAATATTGTAAATTCATTTTCTAAAATCATTTATTTTATTTGTATACAATACCTTCTTTAACTTTGCTAGCACTGAGTCGTGGAAATGTAGATCTTAAAGTAGTAAAAGCTGATCCATCTACAGAAAACAAAAAATGCTGCAAACATTCATTCCGGCTATGCGCCATCTTCAGTGGTACTTTTCTTACTAAATTGTCTTGGTACGTTGTTGTAGTATATATATATATATATAGATTGACAGGTAATATAATTGCGCGCTTGTGTATCTATATGGTCTTGTTTTGAATTTCTGCGTTACTGAGTTTTATTGCCTTATTGTCTTGTTTTTTTGTAGAAATTCTTTAAGGGCTCAAATATTATGGCTAAAGCAGTGAAGCAGTAAATACACCGTTTTTTTATTGAAAATTTACGAGAAATAGCATCATTTGTATGACAGCGCCATCTAGCGTCAGTTTTAGGTAAAAATAAATATCGAAAATGAATTCCTCGACCCCAAAAACAGTAAGATACGACAACTTTCCAGGATAATAAAAATAAAAAAGCATTATTTTAGACAGCGTTCCAAAATCAACAACTTCAAATGTGTGTAAAAAAAAAATCTCGCACTGAACTAAAAAAAAACCCTTCAAGGTTTTGTTATGGATAATGCAACTTCATTTGCAATTGTCTCATTCCCATTCCCATTCGGAAAGTTCGATTTTGTATCACTGTGATATTGAGTAAATATTGAATGCTAATTTAGTTATACGTAATACAAATATTTTTCTATATATAAGAAATATTTTATTCAAATATTTATCATAAAATATTTTATAAATGTATTTTGTATCTTAGAAGTATTTTTGAAACATATAATATTTATACCACATTAAATACATAATCTATAAATATTTGCTGCTACTATTTGAGCATTTTCGATATTTTTTTGGTAATGGCGTCCAAAACATCCTCAATATTACCATTATCAATATTATTATATCAATATTTCATTCTTGTCTTTCATTCTCATTTGTCTAACAGTTGCCATATAGAAGCATTATAAATTAATCCATAGCTAATAAAAATGCATTGACACTAGCATGTCAGGGCAAGCAGAGAAAATATTAAACATTTCAAACAACAAATATTAAAAACGTGTTTCACATGACGTTTTGAATAAAATAGTAATTGCCCCTTTCTACATCATGATCTTATTTCATTTCTTATTTCAACCTACCCCAACTAGAAAACTGTCTTTCAACATTTATATATCCACCATTTTATTACCTGATATACGTACGATAATACGACTGCGAGAATGTTATCCGAACTTTATCGTAATGTTGGTCCGTCGAAGAAATACAACAATACGTTTATGTCCTCGTTTACGGCTTTGGTAACATTATTTGCGCCTGATATTGCCGATGGTCAACAGAACCGGAGAGAAACGCACGGACTGACATTTAATTTTCTGAAACGTGACTCCCGGCAGAGAATCGATTAATAGCAGGCAAATACTAGAACGGATCCATATTGGAAACAATGTAATTTGATGCAGTAATGGCGATAGGTAGATACGGTTGTAGTTTAGTAGTCGTAGTTTAAGGACTACGCATTTAAACGATCGCAAAATGAATTTTAGATATTATCAAGTGAAAATATACAGCGTTATTCATGCAGTACGGTGCGGAATATTGCGGTTAAATACGCGTCGTGCAAAAAGTTTTTCTATATGGAATCTCTGTATATATTATCGCATTTTTTTGATTCTCTAATCAAAATAAGTGTCAATTTTATTGAGGTTCAAACACCTAAACCTAAAGATTTTCTAAATAATTTGAGTTTTGCGAGAATCCCAATTTGGTTTTCTTGAAGGGCGTTCAACTGTGTCGGCTGTAACCGAATTTTTAAACGAATTACATATATAAATCTTTTGAAGAAGGACAATCCAGTAACGGCGTGTTTGTTGATTTAAGCAAAGCGTTTGACCTGGTTAAACATGATGTTTTGTCTATGGAAGATTGGAGGAAATCAAACGATATTTTAAAACCTCATCTTGTTCGCTGGGCAGTTGAGTCTTTGAACCGTATAAATCACCGGGACCAGATGGCGTGTTTCCAAGATTGCTTCAGGAGGCAATTGGAGACATCATGGGGCCCCTCTTGGAGATATTTAGAGCTAGCCATGCGTTGGGCTACATTCCCAGGGCTTGCGAGAGATACTAGGGTTGTGTTCATTCCGAAACCTGGGAAGAACACATACTATCATCCGAAATCATTCAGTCCAATTAGTCTCACATCTTTTATGCTGAAGACTATGGAAAAAATTATACACCTAAACATTACAGAAGGAGCACTTGCGAAGATATTCTCTGCATCCTCTGCAATGGGCATACCAAAGGGGAAATCAGGAGAGGCTGCCCTGTATAGTTTGGTGGAAAACTCGAAAAGGAGCCTACATCAAAGGCAGTTGCCCTTGCAGTATTTTTAGACATCGAGGGCGCCTTTGATAACACATCAACGCCCTCGATCAACCGATCACTAATGAAACGGAACATTGACCACACGACTAGCAGATGGGTTGACTGCATGCTAAAGAGGCAGGAGTGGTCTATGCCAATATGCTAGGATAAAAATATCGCCATGAGGACACTAGAGGGTTGTCCTCAAGGGGGAGTACTGTCACCACTGCTGTGGAGTTTTGTCGTGGATGATCTCGTCAGATCATTAAACGACAAAGGAATATGGACGCAGGGTTACGCTGATGACATTGTCATCGTAGCTAGGGGAAGTTCCCAGGCGTGGTGGCGGGCATCATGCGTAATGCACTGCGAATGGTGGAGGAATGGTGCTTTCACAAGGACTCTCAGTTAATCCACAAAAACATAGTTGGTGCCTTACCAACATGAGAAAACTCAATGATCTAGGCGGCATTAGACTGTTGGGCAGGAGTTACAATTAACCAAGGAAGTAAAGTATCTGGGTGTTACCCTTGATGCAAAACTGAGCTGGAAAAATCACTTAGCTAAAACAACGACCAGGGCCAAGCAACTATTCTGACGCTGCAGGAGAGTTGCTGGCAAAACCTGGGGATTAAAGCCGAAGGTGATCCATTGGCTATATACTGCCGTGATAAGACCGGCGTTAACATACGGGGCAGTAGTCTGGTGGAGGAGGACAGAAGTGTCCTCCGCAGCGAAGATGCTGACCGCTGTCCAGAGACAGGCATTGCTGGGCATCACTGGCGCAACTAACAGTACAGGGACCGCCTCTTTGGAGACCATTGTGGGCCTCCCCCCGCTGGAACTCTATGTGAGAGCGGAGGCAATGAATGCGATCCTTAGACTGAAAGCCAACAACCTGTGGCATCCCAACTTCAGGGTGGGAGGGCACACTTATACTACGGGCCATTGCCACAAATGCCCACGGACAGCATGGTACCCGAAATTATCTTCACTGAAAAGGTGAAAATCTCCATACCGAATAGAGACCAGGCACGTAGTGAAATCACTGCTAACGAAACTGGTACACGGATGGATCCAAATCCAGCCAGGGGACAGGAGCCGGTATTTGTGGGCCCAGTCCTAATCAAAGGATATTCATAAGCCTGGGGAAACATACAACGGTCTTCCAGGCAGAGGTATTCGCCCTTGCAGCCTGTGCAGAGATGATAACAAAAGGGGGCTACATGAGGAGGAGAATTAATATAATGACTGACAGCCAGGCTGTCATTAAGGCAGTCTCGAACCCCGTAACTAGGTCAAAACTAGTTCGGGACTGCAAACAATTCCTCAATGCACTGGCACGAGACTATACGGTGTCTCTGATTTGGGTGCCGGAACATGAGGATATAAAGGGCAACGTAATAGCCGATGAACTAGCCAAGGAGGGCTCTAAGAGACACTTCATGAGTCCAGAGCTCGCATGTGGGATTACTAAAGATTCCGCAAGAAGGGAGATCTGGACCTGGTTAGATAAAGAAAGTACAAAGAAATGGAGGTCGACTGAAGGTCAACTTCATACCAAAACACTGATAAGGGATGGGGATGGTAGTTTCTCTGATAACCTAACTCAAGCGCAGTAAGAAAGAACGTTAAAACCACTTACTGGGTTGGATGTGGACACTGTCCTCTGAAAAAGCATCTATACAACACAGGCCGTGTAAGTGAACCGTGGTGTAGAAGATGCGAACTACAGGAGGAAACGAGTTTACATGTAATCTGCACATGTGAGGAACTAAAGGTGCTCAGGCAGAAAATATTTCGGGAGAGATCTATTGGAGCCCTCGAAGGTCCTCAAGTTTCCACTGGGCAAATACTGGGCTTTATAGAGCACATCAGCTGCTCGAGTGGAAATAAAGAGAATCAATAGGGATGGTACAATGAAGCATCAAGCTCAAGTGCCCAGACCATCAGTGCCCACCCTAACTTGACTGAAATGAATGAAAATGACATGATGTTTTTGCTTGCAAAGTTAGAGTGTTGCGGTGTTAGAGGCCAAGCTTTGGAATGCTTTTCGGTCGGCTACATTATGTAGATATTAATGCACATCATCTTATATGAGCAGAGGTGTACCACAGGGTAACGTATTGGGGCCATTGCTATATATAATTTATGTTAACCATGTTCCGAATTTAAAAAATATTATGTATTACCGACGACACTTCGCTGTTAATTACAACCCAAACGGAAGACGATAATACGCATGGCAGTAGAAAGTGTAACAAATAAGTTAAAACAACTATTTTTTAAGTAACGCCTTGCACTTGAATTGTTTCTATTGAATTTGGTTTAGCCCAGCGTGCAAGGGAAATCATATTAAGTCAGGCAAATTCAATCGAGGATTGAGTGTCAAAATTCTTTTACAATACCACTGATATTGATTTAATTTGAAAATACCATATAAGTAAAATTAATAAAATTCTAAAGTAAAATCTAATACGGAAAGTACAATTTTAAATGTTTTAGTCTAGCTAAGATGTTATCAATCCAGCTTTACATAAAATATATTTCCTTCTTTTTTTTTTTTTTGGTTCTACGATTTTCATTAAAGCACCCTGTTCTTGTATCCTTTTACATTATCGCTTCCGCTGAGTATAATAAATGATGCTATAGTATTATCGATTAAGCGGGCTGAACTAGTCATTTACTCGTTTTCTTTTATAATATTGTCTGCATAGCGTTGCCATTTTTCAATGTCAAAGTTTTCAGGAGCTGTTATTAATAACGCCTGTAATTCTGCTAGTTTAAAAGTTCCAATTTCCACTTAAACTTCCATTCGTCCTTTACAATAACACTTTATCATGTATTTCAAGTATCACAGGTTATTTATAATTGCGAATAACAAAAGATGTTAATGTACCCGTACCATTACAATAGAAATTAACCCTTGATACATATTCCGATGGTGATGTTAAAGCTAAAATAATTCACGTTAAGAATAACGTAAAAAATGAGTAAAAAAAAATGAACCAAAATACAAAAGTCGAGACTCCAGTGTTTCAGGAGACTATGTCAGGCGGCTTCCTCGACAAAAAAATAGAGCAATCAATATTGGATGTCTTAAAGGATTTGATTCCATGCAAATATGGCAAACCTAAAGGATACAAACCAAAATTAAACTATTGATTTGTACCTCAGTTTGAGATTTCAAAATTGAATTAGTGACTTCATAAACAGATAAACATGAACATAACTTTTAGACAAAAAAAGCCGTTCCTATTCAATAAATTTTTATTCAGATTAGCAATCCATGTAGTCTGTACTCATCTGAATTGAAATAACTGTTTCATTTAAAAATCTAATGCCAAGCTGTTTATATGTTCAAGGTCAGGATTATACCTGGCTAATTATGATCATCTTTATGTCATCGTGGCAAATAGAATTTGTTGTTGCTTAACTGTTCTTTAATTAACTTGTACATATATGTATGAATATTCATTTTTTTAAAGCGAAGCTACACCTGAATTATTTAGGCTGTGAAATATGTTCTGATTTAAACAGATGGTATTATACAATTTGATAGCATGGTATATCTTAGACAGTAATGTCTGCCTGCTAGAATATAATAGTAAAGTGTTATTATTTGCGAGATCTCATATTACATCTAATAGGGGATGGTGTAACTTTAGAGAACCTATTCCATTGTTTTCGAAAACTTGCATTAAATGAAACCACTAACTTTGCAGATTGTTTGGCCACCTTGGACTGAAAATAGGTCATCAAAGAAGTTGACTTCGATAACTTTTGTATAAACATTCCATTTGAATTTGAATTTTTGTGGTGTAGTTTTACGAGTTAAATTCTTTTCTGAAGACACATAAAAGAAAAGTGTGGGGTTCTCTTTACTCGAATGCCATACTTCCATAAATACCTTCTGAATTTCTTAAACACCTGCGACTTATTTAGTATTAAAAAGAATGTGACAAAAACTGTGAATAAATAACCGATATTTCTGGTTTTTATGTGAAAAAAAAAACACATTTACATTAATTAATTCATGAATACAGAGGATATATTTCATTTAATATTATGATAAAATTATTAGCTAATATTCCGAGCATTTGTGTTGAGGAAAGCAGAGCAATATACAGGCTGTTCAAAGTTATGAGCGCACTACTGCTAACTTTGTTAATATTGCAGTTACGATGTTGGTTAAATTATCAAAGATGTATAGTGTTTTTCACGCTGATTTCAATCATGTAATCATGCAATAAACTTTTCAAACAATGGAATGTACAACATCAAAAATATAAATAATAATAATAATAATAATAATAATAATTAGAATTTATTGACAACTACAATTCAAGTACATTGTCAAAAAGATTATATCACCGATTTGGTGTTCTTCCTATAACCTTGCCCTTTGGGTTGTTCTTCGCCCTTACACGTGTTAATAATTTTCTAGTCCATTATGTCACCGACCGTTTTCGACCATTTTTTTAATACAAAACTTAGATTTTGAACAAAATTACTTAGGTACTTATAATTTTGATGTTGCTTCTGTCAGATTCATTGGATCATTATAAATCCTCTTCTACCAATGCCTCGTAGGCCGCAACACCGCTTTAATTTCAATGTTTAGTGTAGCACTTAGTCCCTAGTGAGCTGTTGCATCAATATTTCCAATGCCTCTAAAATTATTGAGGTAGGTACCTTTTTTGGCGGTATGTAATATTTGAAATTTGTCTGGAAAATTTTCTGGTTTACCCAGAATTTGATATGCTAGTTAGGTACTATAGGTACTGTGCTAATGGCAGGTGCTAGTCTGGTGTCTGTTCCCTCATTAAAGAATGAATGAATACCCAGGTACCCAGGTTATGAGCCATCTGCAATGTGTTTACGATTTCTTTGTTGCTCCAGATCAGCTTCGAGTTGCATTTATGCGCCTCTAGCGCTTTTAGCACCGCCTAACTGTCGCTGAAGATTTTTATTTGTTTGTGCAGCTTCTATCCAAACTGTCTCGCACTCATCTCAATGGCATACGTTTTAGCCTGAAAGATCGTTGTGTGTTGTCCAAGCTTATAATATCTTCTAACTCTTGGACTGCGACAAAATATTCCTGCCCCTACATCCTGGTTTTTGAACCTCCCGTAAACCAGCAGATGTCTGCGTGCGTCAGTGTATCTTCGTTGCATCTCCATTCCTCTCTATTTGAAAGGGAGGTAGTGAAGTATGTATCGATCATTGGTTGAGTACACAACATGTCCGAAGACATTCTCAACATGCCATCAGAGATAACCGATTGTAACATCTTATTGACCACACAGACATGAGTATGTGACGATTCATTTGCTATATAACATAGGCGAAATGCTCTTACCCTGACCTCCCCTACAATAATGTGCAAGAGTGTAAATCCAGAAGACTTCTATTTTCAAAGATGGGGAAGAAGACTTTGCTCCCATGATTGCCACAGTCCAGTTTTATTGTGACTCTGGCTTGTTGCGCTTTTTGCCACCAAGCGATTGCTCCAGAGGTTATGATTGATCGTACTATCATCACGTTGACGTTGAACCTACATCTCAATTAGGGTATGAACCTGATGTTCTGTACCCTTTGATCTCTGATGGGGGTGGCACGATCAAGCCGCTGGGGGTGGGTGTTTGGAAGTAATGTGTGGTAAGTTACTCTTTCAGGGGAGAATTGATGATTGTTATTTGAAATTCTAACACGAAACTAATAGTTTGAAGTTTTACCTGACCAAAACTACCATCACATAGAGCCAATCGATTAGCTTTCCAGATAACTCCCAAAGATTTTCCACCCTTCGGCATGTCCATAAGGATACCTTTGCTTTGTGGGCAATCTTTTTCAGATACGCAATCAAATAAGACCACCATGAATTACACCATGAATAGTGGGTGGTGTTACATGTACCATTCTCTTCTTCCTAATGAACAGTATTACCACAAAATAGATAATACAGAAGTTTCACTCCGGTGATTAAATGGACAGATATCTATGTTTTTTAACGTAGGAGTAAAATTTCTGCTTATATTTTATTCTGTGGTATTATCTAGTTTTGTTTGGGTTAATGCTTTATTTGGGTGTTTACCCTGGTGTACTATCTCAACCAGCATTAAAGAATGCATTAATAGCGACACGTTTTTTTTTTATTATTAAAAGCTATGAATACGAAATTCCGGAAAAAGAAACATAATAAAACCAGAACACTTAGCAGAACACACCAAATAATTACATTTTGTTAGCATATCCTTTCCTTTTGCGAAAATATTCACACATTTAATACCCCATTTCTTCGTTGGGGATTATACGCTCACCCGCTTAAAAAATGGGTTGAAACGTTTCCTTCGTTTGTTTCACGTCCTAAACAAATACTCGAAAGGTGCGTAAAAATATACCTTTATGCGTGCTACGGGTCCCCGCTAAAAGGGGTAGACCAAACTTTTTCCAAGGGAGCAAATGCAAATCAAAGGAAGCCTGGCTTTGTTCTGTGTAATTTCTTAAATAACAAAGTTGACAGTTGTCGGCGGTACTTAATTGAAATATATGTCAGTTCGTTGCCATTTTAATTTCTTTTTTTTTTAGCTCATGTTGGGGTTTCAGCGCGCTTGGATTATTTGTAGGTAAAATATAAAGGGTACCCTTATATTTATATGTTAGTGTTTTACGTGCATTTATGTTATATAAAATAATAATGTGTAATGTAAGTCCAAAGGGAAGGTTAAACCGAAGATTATTGATCTATGGTTTAAACCGCGATTGCAATAATGGTCATTACTAAAACAATACCGCAATTTTTATTTTCTTTGTTTGTTTATTTAAGCAAATGGCTTGTTTTTTACTTAAAACACTATGTATACTCATAATGTATTTTTCAGGAATAACTCCCTCATTATATTTATTATTTCATTTTCGTAATCTTTACCCTAAGAATGATATGAATGGTAATTCATTTTGATTTGAAATACTATAGTTATTAATTCGCGATATCATCCTAGAATAATACTACACTTTATTACTATAATTAGTAAATATTAAATATTCTTAAACTCAATTTTTGTTGCGGAGAAGTGTCTAAATTCTAAATCGAAGTCCGTATGCGACGGCTTTCTGCATATGTTTCTACTTTCAATGGTCGATCTTCGACGGGCCGTCTGACTCACACGGTTGCCTACCGTGACACTGGGAGACCCATCCCACACAGCGTCTAGGACTGACGTACACTGATGACGCGAAAGTAAATCAACCAGCGGGCAGCAGGCCAAGAAACAGCTGGCTCCACTTCAATGTAATTTTTTCATATACTACGACCACCCCCTCTTCCGCTAGCTCCGCGCGAATACCAACAAACGTCTAAAAATCGGGGCCAATCCTGACGTGTCCCCGCTTGTCTGCATAAATAACTACAAAGCGCGTTTGGTCGCATGAAATCATATTTTTACAGAAAATAAAGGCTCTTTAATGATTAATTTGTGGTTTGCAATGGTAGGGCCATGCCCCCAGGACTCTTTAAGAGGAGCCGCCCCTGATTTATTTGGTATTTCTATGCTTCAATTGGATATTTATTAAATATATGTAATGTAAGTATCACCAGTCCAACATAAAAAAAATTATATAAATATTTGAAGGCATTTATTATTATTTCTGCCTTGCTAGGATCATGTCTACTGCTGTGTACTGATAGAATTGAAAAATGAAATTTTAAAAATGAAAAAGAAATTAGATTAGCCAGCTCAACGGATAAAAACTTTCAGGGGCGCAAAAGAACAATCCCAGATAACAATTTAAGGTTAATACAAGTCTTTTTAAACGTTGTTCCAAACAAGGGAAAAAGGTTGTCAGCAAGCTTGTTATGGCAAGGGTGTAAGCTTACTGCAAGGTTATGACAAGCTTGCTAGTTGACACAGGACAAGGTTTTTCCCAAGTAAGGTTACAGGTTAAGCTTGTCTGTAAAAGCATGTGATAAGGTTACCATGGCAAGGTTCCCATAAGCTTGTCTGTAAAACGATATGACAAGGTTGGAATGACAATGTTGAGCCAAGCTTTAGAAGAAAGCCTGTACAAACCTTGATAAAAGTTTGTAACAATCAAAACAAAATAGGAATTGGATATTTAATTCTTCTTTTTCTTGGTTTCTAGGTCATAAAAAAATAGAAATGTACATTAAGGACGTTCGTTTTAATTTCAAGAGCTTTTTCAAGATATATGTAAAAATATAAATTATAAATGGTATACATTTTTTTATTTAATAAACAAAACATTGTTTACTATGAATTTTGAATTATGATTTTATCATTTATTAAACAATTTACTTATAAGTTACACCATTTACAATTTATATTTTTATATGTATACTTGAAAAAGCTTTTGAAATCAAAGTGAAACGTCCTTATTAATGTACATTTCCATATTTTGACCTAAAACCAAGAAAATGAAGAAATTAATACCCAATTCCTATTTTGTTTTGATTGTTGTAACTTTATCAAGGTTTGTATAAGCTTTCTCTAAAGCTTGGCTATAGTCAAGGAAAGGAGTTGGGTATATGACCTCTTCTTCATGTGACTTTGAAAATTACTAAAATATTTTAAGGAAAGATATAACCAGCAAGCTGAAACCAAAATAAATTTCGTACAAATAAACTTTATGTAACTTCCAAGTGTTTCCAAAATGTTTTTTACAAATTATTGCTAAACCAAAACTCAGAGAGAATTTTAGTAAATTAGATATAATTTGCGTTCTTTTTATTATTTTCGGATGCCGTCCATCGTCTCCTAAAATATTTTATTGTTTTCAAAATCATATCTGTTTGCATCAAGTAAAATTCATTCAAATAAAATTAGAATTTCAGTATTTAATAATAAAAAAAAAAAACTTCTACATATTTATATATACATATTTAGATTGCGTTTTATATTTATATAGAAACAACACTATATCTATTTTTTTTATTGTTGATAAATACGGTTTTTTTTTCGAGATTTCGAGCGTTTTTGTGTGGGACATAACTGAAATCGCATCTTTTTAAAAGGAAAAAGGTAAAAAATACGGTCAGCGACAAAAAAAAAACACCCAATCGTGATTATGGAGTCACTTTACACCCATCCAGCACAATATTTCGATCATCCGAGCACTAGGGCTATTCTTGATATTACCCAATAATTTTAAGCATTTCAGTCTTCTGGAAAGGGTTTTTTTAAGCTTTTCCCTGTTAGAGAATGATTTGCCGCAATATTGTTCTCTAGTGGCTTTTTTAGGATGTTTGATGTCAAACTCTTAACGTTCCTTCCATGGGTTGATATCAAATATCGAATCTGTAAATTTTTTGTTGGAATTAATTCAATAAATGAACATGCTTTCGGACTTAAAAAAACAGGTAATAATTTAAATAATATCAATTACTCACCAACTTTTTTTTCTTCAAGAAGAGTTTTCAACTATTTGATGGTTTACTAATGTCATAGAAGCTTCTATATTCGCTGAAAAAGAATTTCATAAGTTATGAAATTGATTCTCCTCTTAATCCTTATTAGTTACCATATAATGCCTGTTGTATTGTGCCAGTCTGTTGGGCCAAACCTTAAACCGTATCCATTTTAGTTTCTAAACACTCTGCTATGAAAGAAAAATCTTCTAAGACCTTCCACTAATGTGTGGGTTTAATTTAATTTGGTGACGCTCATTACTGTAATCGGTTCCTAAAAAATATTTGATAACATTAGAATGATTTCTTGAAATAAGAGATACAAATATATATATATAATATTCTTATTATTATAACACTAAATTTATATGTGTATTTTTGAATTTATTTAAAATTCTATTACACTGTCATTAAAACTGAAAAAAAACCTCAAACATTTAATTATTCATAATTTCTGAATTATATAAAATCAAATTATACTACAAGCTATCTAGTTAGCAAATATAAACTATAACTTTTAAACTAAGTGCATTGGCTTATGCGCTTATGGTGTAGAAAATTAGGTTAGAATTATATGCAATAGTTGGGGCAATTGGGGCAGACACAGTTCAATTCATCGGTTAGAATTATAAACTATTGATATTCTTGAAGCAACAACGCATATCTAGTAAAAGATATAAAATTAGGTAATACTTACTTTTGCATGAATGATGTTTTAAACTATTATACACTGAAACAGCTCAAACGCGTACAACACAACTGGACACAACAAATAATGGCGGTCGATGACAGAATAGCGGAATGGCGGTTAAACCAAAAAAAAATCAATACTCGATAAACGATTGACGCCGAATCACTCCGGAAATACACGAAGTCACCGTACCTTGATATAATAACTTTGTCGCAACCTTGCATTAACCCTAGCATTAACCTTTTACTGTTAAGTTTGTCTGGACAAGGTAAAGTTAAGCAAGTGGCAAGCTTATCGTAAGCTTACGTGTTATCTGGGATTAATCTCAGAGTTACCCTCGCGAATTAAAACTTGAATCTAGTAAATTGTGGGAGAAAGAAATCCGAAAATTACCCGAAAAATTGAAAAGGTTTAATTAAAAATAAAAGAACAGAATTTTCAACGATGTTAATTAACAATCAGAATTTATTATAAAAAAAAGAAGAAAAAAAACAAGTTAATTACAATTTTGTAGAAAAAAAAAACCGTGAACAAAGGGTTCTGGCTTAAATAAAAACTGCACGTGATTCTAAATTACAATAGGACAATGGTATTTCCTATATCAAAGCAAAAGATTTAGTTGTCCAGGAAGATAATCCAATATCTTTCAAATCAATCCACGTGGTAGCAAATTAATACAAACTAAATTAAGCGTACACAATTTGTAACAAAAAAAAAAAAACAAGAATGACAAACTAAATGCAAGCACAAAACTTCTATTCACCCAACCCGATGTGATAGATAAAATTGAAATGAAACAGCAAACTAGAAAACGGAAAAATTAAACTCTTTAAACTAAAATATCTTCCCGAACAAAAATAATAAATGATCTTATATCTATAATGTGCACATATCAATGTAATAACAATTATTATAAAGCGAATTCCTTGATGGATAGAATAAAACAAATAACGCGAATCAAATTACGATATAAAAATGTAATATAAAATGGCTGCAAAAAAATTAAAAATACAAGTACTCACACTAGCAAGTCAACCAAGGAACTGACTGACAAAGTTGAACAGTCGTATATCATACCACGCACAACGCAGTTGTGCAATTCACCGACAACTGTACCGAGTTTGCATAAAATCAATAGTTTCTTTAAGAAAACCATAAGTACTTGATATCATATATCCAAAAAATATTTTTTTGCTGTTAAGGTAATTTAATTGAACAAAAGATATTATTTTTAAATGTAATTTTCCAAATTGTAAGAAAGGTTAAGTTTTTCCTGAGAGATATTAATATTTTTCTTAGTAATATTACAATATTAAAGATTTTTTCTAAAAAACAGAAATTTTTCCATTAATATTCCTGTTACTGGTGATCATGATAGTTTTGTTTTAAAATGTGTTCATTTATTTTATCAATACGCATTGTTGTGTTTTATTCTCTCGATGTAGCAAATATACCGCAGGAGCCATCCAAACTCCAAACAGCTATACGTTGTTATATGCATGAAGCGCAAGCTTTTGTTCGTAGTTGATGTGGCTCGTGCAGTAATTTTGCTAGTAAACTAACACAAGGAAAAGCTGGAAAAAAACATGCGCAGCACAAAAATGTAACCCAAATAACACAATTCGTAATGTCCAGCGCAAAAATCTAATGCATAAACCTGACAAAGCCGGTTTTGTAAAATTCATTTATTTATTAATTAAATCAATACGTGGCACCACAAGTGGGAAACATTCCAGAGGATCCTTTACAGTATATTCTAAACATTCACCTTTGAGGTGAGTCATTAATCATCCATACTTAATTGCATATGTCTTGTTTGGCAATGCTACCTAAAGCGTTCCTCTTCCCAATATGTTTATGCAATTTCTCTCCTCAAAGGATAGCCTTAGTCACCTCCGCCTGGCTGTTAATTAGTAGTAAGTTGCCTAATTGCTTCAATTAAGCTGGATGCTACGTTTATGTGGGGATTATTACTTAAATAAAGATGAAATTAATACCCAGCTCTGAAGTCTTTTTTCTTATCACCGCAAAATAATTTATATTCGTATATTTACATTCATCGTTTTAAGTGTTATACTAAACAAACATATAAAAGATATTCAGCGTGAAACTAAACCGGGTCATATCTTTTCCACAGAAGGAAAAATCAATATCCGAAATATAAAGCGGGGAATCGTATTAAAAGTTCGCAGAAAATCCCGAGAAAGTATTTAAAGGGGACGATAACAGATTATATGCCATTCCGTTCCCTTAGTTTTCATATATATATAGTATTATGCTGAAAAATCGATAGGTTGTAGCTTTAGTTCGCCGTCCAACCAAAAGGAAAAGCTGAAAAAGACACACAAAACTTCCGGTACTAAATTGCGAAATGAATGCCTGCCTGTAATTTTCCTAAAATGTTAAATAGGGGAAAAAGACCTCACTTTGAGTACTCGTAGCGTGTTACTAAAAGCGGCTTTTAAAGTTTTGTTGCACTATGTGTGCATATCGGTTTTAGAAAAAAAAAACACATTTTAGCGGTTTAAGTAATTAAGAAGTATTGAAAGTCAATAGTTATTCCATAAACCTGTCATGAATATGGGGTTGTTCTTATATTCATGTTATTATTGGAGCCTCATTAATATAACAATCATGAAGTTATAGTTTGTCATATCTAATTGGTTTGCTTGTGGTTTTTACTTAGCAAAATTTAAAGAAATGTGCTCATCTTAGAAAGTAGATTTATATTAGATTAGGGTTGGGGTGGTGAAATAGCGTAGTATTCTGAAGACAAATATTCCATAAATAACATCCTTTCGCTTTTAATATTTCTTAGTAAATATATTTTCATTGAATATGGTTTTTCCTTTTTTTTTCATGAGGGTAGCGGCTAATTTCTAATTCTCATTTTAACGTTTCGACAATCTTTATTTTCCGTTGTCTTCTTCAGAATAATGTATATTTTATAATTTAACTTTATTATTTTTTTTTTTAAATATATATCTAAAAATTAATAATCAAATGTCATTAATTATAAAAAAATGTGTGAGTTTTTTTACTTACATTTAGGGACATTCACAAAACATTTTAAAAACTTATTTAATAATTACATTTTTTTTAACAATTACTGGAAACGTCGTCATTTTACAATACTGTTAACAAACAATTTTTAAATCAAACTGCCGAAGAATACATTTAAACTAACGCGAAAGGCGAGCTCAGCGATGGGCTGTTTTTTTTAAATTTGTTATACTAAAAATTGTTGTTTATTTAACTCTTTACATGCATATATTAACGGCGAAAAGTATGTTTAAATGATTGGAGCATAAATTTTTGACAAACCTTCTACCTCCGTTTTGTCGTTTACTGCGTTTTTATGTTTGTTTATTTGGATCATTTCTAAAATACATCGAGTTTTATAATTTTTTTCTTTATTTAAAATACTTGTATTATTGAAATTGAATGTATGACCTAAGTTAATTGTATGTTTTTTTAGAGCAGTGAGATTATTCTGATATTTATGACCTTTAATTCTATTATGAAGTTGTTGTGATGTTTGTCCTATGTACACACCATTGCAATTATTACAGGGGATTTTGTAAACTACGTGACTTTGGTTTTGTAATGGAATACTATCCTTTAATTTAGAGAAACCAAATTTCAAATTATTGTGGTTTTTATATGCAAGTTTTATATTATGTGGGTAAAGTATTTTATTAAGTTTTTCGGACAATTGAGGAACGTATGGGATGCTAAGATATTTAAAGGTACTTGGGTTTGTGTTTTTTGTGTTATTGACTTGTCTGGTGTTATAATATTGATGTATTTTGTTTTTGATGGTTTTTTGAATTAGCGTTAAGGGATAGTTATTCTTTTGTAAATTGATTTTTACTGTGTTTAAAATTTCTGTTCTATATTTTGGACTGGTTAATGTAATGGCTCTATTGATTATGGCAGACATGACATTTTTTTTATAACTAAAGGGTAGGGCAGAGTAAAAATTCAAATAACGACCAGAAAATGTTGGTTTGTGATATAATTTTGTCAAAATTTTATTATTTTCTCGACTCAAGGTAAGATCTAAATAGTTTAACATTTGATTTTTTTCTATTTCAAGGGTGAATTGTAATTTCGGATGAAAATCGTTAAAAGATTGATGAAATTTTGTGATTTCGTCTTCAGGAATACACACTAAACAATCGTCTACATACCTTTTATAAAATGTTGGTTTAACTTCTAAATTGTTAATTACCTGTCTTTCAAGATCTTCAAGTACTAATTGAGCTATTGTGTTTGATATGGGTGAACCCATTGCGCAGCCATATATTTGTTTGTAAAATTTATTTTGAAAAGAGAAATAGGTTGTTGACAAAGTGATTTCAAGTGCATTTAAAAATTTATCTAAAGGTAATTCTGTATGTGGTTGAAGTTTTTTCCAATTTTTTCGTATAATATTTAGAGCATAATCTATTGGGATACTGGTGTACATAGAGACAACATCAAGATATTAATCTGTCATTATTTTTTATTTCTGTACCGTCAATAAATTTTTTTAAATCAAATGAATTTTTCAAATAATATTCGTTGTTATTAATTATGTTTGAGATTGAATTGGCTAGATATTTTGATATATTGTAAAAGGGACTTTGGATACAGGAAACTATTGGCCTGAGTGGGATGTTTATTTTGTGGAGTTTGGGGAGACCATATATTTTAGGTGTATGTGCATTATGGATTTTTAAGTTTTTGGCTTGTTCTGTAGATATATGGCCTTTTTTTCCCAACGATTAATTAATTCATTTCCTTGTTTTTGATATTTTAGGGTAGGATCTTTATTAATGATTGAATATGTTGTGGTATTATGTAGAATATCTAGCATCTTTTTTTCATAGTCATGTTTGTTAATAATGACAGTTTTATTGCTTTTATCTGCTTTGGTTATTAAAATATTGGGATTGTCTTTTTTGAATTTTTTGGTTAAATTAATTTGTTTTTGGATGAGTTTTTGATTATAATCTGAAGTGTTTTTTGATGAATTCATAAAATTGTTTATTGTATTTGTTATTTTGCTTCTAATTTTGTTTTTTTCATTTTCATGGAAAGTGGTTATTACAGATTCTATATTTGCAATAATGTTGTTAATAGGGATGTCTTTTTTATTTTTAGAATCATAAGCAATGCAAAAATTTGGACCCAGGCTGAGCAAGCCCCTGACATTTTCATTGAAAATGTATATGGCAGCATAGTGCAGTTAATGCAGCATTCAAGATAACATTGTATTCAGAAGTGCTGGGCATCAGTGAATTAAATATTGGTAGTGATAATGATGGTTTATTACCCCGATAGAAATATTTTGCAATTACAGGATGATCTTAAAGAATAGCTATGTAACGGTACGGGTTTTCTTACCTAGAAACTTTTGGGGGTGGTCAGCCCAAATTCGTTCAAACTGAACCAAGCTCCGTTTTACAGGTAACCCCTCCTGCTCTTTTGACCGACGAGCCACCGCTGGAAAACAATCTTTTTGTTGGGTAGCGATTGGTTTTAGAAAATTTAACCAAAGGTGTTTTCCATCGGTGTTTTCCTCGGTCAGTCGAAGCAGGGCCGTTAGCTAGCCTAAAGATTGTCGACTTACCCACCTCGTCGGCTTTCTCCTTCCGAAATGACTTCCTCTCCAAAACTTTATTAAGGATACAAGTTCAACTTATTTTTTATAGCGAAATAATAGGGAGTTCTTTTTACAGTTTTATATTGAATAAATCGAAACAATGGAATTAAACCAACAAGCTAACAAATTAAATAAAATAACAAGTAAAGAAAAACAAAACACAACTAATTGGATAAATATTTTAAAATTTTATAAAGTTGTTTAACGTAAGTACTGAGTAATTTTTACTTTACAAAATTATTTATTAAGGGTGAGAGAGAGAGAGCGAACAAGTTACGGTTTCTACATATTTGCAATGGTTAGTTTTAAGCGGAATTTTTTAACATCTTACCAACCGATGTGGGTAATTAAATCTTCCCGTAATCCAAAAATATTTAAGGCACGAAAACTTTACACAACACACATAAAAATTTAAAAAGGATGAGGGAGTTTTTCGAAAGGTTTTAGCACAAATACAGAAACACCTCTCGAGGAAAGCTTTTGCTTCCTGTTCTCGAATTTTCAAGCTTATTATAATTGCAAAATTTAAGAAGAGAAGTTTGGTTTTTAATTTTAAGATATGGAAACGCCCGGTAACGAAGGGGTAACGCGTGCTTTTCTGTAGCTGAAACGGACTCCGCGAACTAATTAATTCAAAACATCAATGTAAAGAATTTTCATAAACTTTAGTTGTGACGTCATTCCGCACCGATTACTAGTTCCGCTTCTCTTTACAAGAGGGCGCAAGAATGATAGTTGACGTTATTTTTCTGAACTTCAAACGCCCTTCTAAAGAGTAATGTGGGATTCGCTGATCAGCAATTGTGACATACAATAGACAAAAAAGTAGATAAAATTTAAAATAAATACCGTATTATCTTAATTATGCGAGACTTCAAACAAAACAGACTGTTATGTCCTATGAAGTAGACGCTGCTTCAGCAAATGCCACAGTACTTATCATCAACGTCTTAATAAAATGAATTTCAATACTTTGTATTATACAGGATGGAATTTCGAATTCTTACAGCTACATATGTAAAGTGATAAAATAATAGGAATAGATATAAAATACTGAATACTATTCTCGAACTTAATTTTTTGATTTTTATTGAAAAATTAAAAAAGGAAAAGAAGAAATTCGTAAACGGACAAGCTAAATAATGATATAAATTGAAAACGTAAAATTAAAAATTATCATAATTAATTGTAATGAACTAAAGAAAAATAAGATTTTGAAATCTCGGGCATTTTGTTCTGAAAAACAGAGCAATATATTCTTATAAAATATCCAGAGAAGGATCCTTGGTAGAGTACCATTCCGTGATTTGGCCATTACTGGGAGCCCGTTGAACCGAACGCCCAACTTGACCCAAAGAATTACCCGCCACACCTGTATTTAGAGCTGTCCATATTCGCATTTCATCGAGTGTATGCCACCTAAAAAAGAAAATAATTAATTTGGTTCATTCATTGTAAACAGTAAATTAGATTTTTGTAATTTATGTTGACAACTATGTTAATTTTGGGTTATGTTTGTAAGAACCGCCATTTTTTTAATTATTTTAGGAATTTTGTGATTTAAACGTTGTCTTAAAAATCGACACTAAGACACTAAGGATCTTTACATAGACCGATAACACGAATAGTTGATGATTGTTTTCTTACAAATTTAGTTTGGCTATTTATGAATAGGTAACTCTGACTTAAATTTATCGCGTATAATTTTGACGTTTCTTCAACCTCATATATTTAAAGTGTCAGGTAAGTTTGGATACGGATTTTTGTATTAAATAAGTTGTTTTATATAGTATTTATGATTCCAACATACGTACCTGTGATCTAAGAGTCTCAAAATTGGTAAAACATAATATTTTGGTATTTAAATAAAGATTATATATTGTTTTAAAACATTTTTTTTATTGCATGTTTAGTGCGTTTTTAAAACGATTTGATAATTAATTTATAATTATAATAATAATAATATAATAATTTGATAATCACATTTTTCCAATTTTAAACAATCAGAGAAGGGGCTTTGGGGGCGCACTCTTTAGATAAGAAATTGACTATTCGTTAGCAAGCGCCTGGAAAGCTAAATTACCAGGTTATTTGGTGCTCCTACAAGTATCCCGTGCCACCCACCAGGTAGAAGGTCATTGATCACGTGTGATTTTGTTTGGGTATCGTATTATAAATATTATGAATGTATACATACTGCTGTGTACTGATTGAATTAAAGGAAAATGCAAAATGGATTTTAAAATGAAAAAGAAAAGAAAATTAGCTAGCTCAACGGATAAGATTTTAAAGAAACTATTTTACTTCGAGTACCTCGAAATTAACTTGAATCTACCACGAAAGTAAATGTGAGTGAATAAATCAGACTTTCTTAATTACCCGAAAAATTGAAAAGGTTAAATAAACAAGGAACAGAATTTTTAACCCAAAATTTTCACTTTATTTCAACAACGGTTTAAATTACAGATTCTGCTGAAAAAAAAACCCTGAACTGAAGGGGGCTAAAATAAAACTGCATTGTTTTCTAATTACAATGGACAATGCATTCCTATGCAAAGCAAAAGTTTTGTTTGTTCAGAGATATTCAAAAACACGACTTTGATTTCTATCACTGTGGTTTCACGAATTAAAATCAACTGCGTGGACAAGAATGGGATGATATTACAGAAATGAAAACAAGAAAAATAATGAACAATGCTCTACTCACCCAGCGAGGTGATAGATAATTAAAAATGAAACAGCAAAAATGAATAACGAAAATAACTCTTTAAAATAAAATGAGAGAAACATTTCACAAAAGAATTCCTGATTGGCTATTATAACAACTTGAAATTTACAATATAAAAATGAAATACAAAATGGCAACAAAGATATACAAAAATACGTTACTCACGTCAATAGTCGAACAAGGGAGGAACTCCTTAACGAAAACTCTACATTGTTTTTTCTTACAAAAACCTTCCTCTCAAAATCGTACACGCAGGCTATAACAATACGGCATATTAATAGATCCGCATTAAAATCAGCACAAGCGAACAATAGACCAATTTAAATGAATGAATAAATCAAAAAAAAAACTAACACCACAAAGTAAAAACATACAATAAACTCTTAAACTAAATTTATACAAATAACATAAAATTGTGAAAAATTCTCGGAAAACTGAACAACAGCTTGGAAGAAAGTAAACAAATCAAAATATCCAACTCAAAATATACTCAGCAAAAATGGGTTGTCTATACCACAGCAACATGTTGACACTGCCAATATTTACAAAGATTATTATCATTATTTGGAAACAGAGATTTTAACAGAAATATTTCTTGTTGCAGAGAATATGCAATTATAAAATCTATAACCTTAAATCAATACATAAATAAATAAGTTGCGGGATTTTACTGAATTTGGTTACGTTTACGGAAGACGTCAAAGATTTTGTCTTGAGAAAGACAATTTTCAGAAATAGTATCCGAAAAGAAATAAGTCCATATAAAAACAAATTTACTTTGATAAAAACTTTCACACGGCACTGTACAAATCAATATTATCAAAATTCAATTCGAGACTCCCCCAAAGTTTATGCTATTGAGTAAAACTAGATATTGATACAACTTATAACAAAATAAGTTTTTCTTTGCGACATGCTATTCGACTTGGTCTGTAATTTAACTTTGTAAACCTACGCTTATAAACAACATACTTCAATTGTGAACATCCTAATTACAGGTCTAAACAATCGTTATTTATTTTTTATTAACTGATATGACGTCTTATTTAAAAAAGAACAGCTTCTCTAATGAAACGTAACGTTTATTTCCTAACCAACTTCCCTCATTCAAATAAGTTATCGTTACGCACTGTAATGCTGTGACAGCATAAACCGAGCGAAAATAAAGTAAAAGTAGAGCGATAATTACCAAAAGGAATAGAACAAAGTAGGTGTTATCTTACATTAATTTACAGGAAATTCAGCTGCGAATGTTTCCCTTGGTACTCGGGCAGATGGTGTTCCGAGGGAGAGAAGTCCCTCTGCGTCACTCAGGGATCCCCTGCTTGTAAGAATGGCGCCGCATGCATGTGAGTATTCTACCTTACTTTTTATTTACAGATACCATTTTACCCAGTAGACTACTTCGAACTTACTTTACATTATCAGCATGATAATACCGTTGTATGTGTTCTATGAAACCTGTGAAATGTTCTGCGAAAAGCTAGGGTGAATGTATATTTTAAAAAATTGTTTCGCCTAACTCTGCGCATATTTTCATTTTGGTAACGACAGAATTTTTCTCGGAGTAAAAATGTATAAATAATTAACGTTGTTATTAAGAGCAATGTATACTGTACCCTAACAGCCAGAAATACAGATAGATATTTTTAAAAATATATTTTATAAATATTTTTCGTGAGAGGTTTTTGAATATATTTTTCATATTTTTTTCTAAATATAGATAAAATATTCAATTAAAATATTTATTCCATATTTTAAAATTAATGTAAGCGCTATATTTTTTCTAAAATATTTGTAAATTATTTATATGAAAAGTAAGATTTTTTATGCAATCTATTTAATTTGTCAAAATGAACTAAAATTGTTCTTGGTTATTTAGACTGCATAACGTCGATAACGAAAAGTTGAAACATACATAGAGTTTTTTTCATACTCACCATACAAGTTTATAATCAATAATTCTGGCATCTTTTAAGGCATACTGAAGGTTTATCAAATTAATCACTATTTTTTAATTGAAGGTGTTCTAAATAAAAAACCAAACGTATTCATTATCATTTTATTTGAATAAGCCAATAAAATGAAAAATACTCATTTTTAATTTCTGGCCTTGGCTGTTGCCAGGTACAACCTATGGCTTTTTTCATATCTTCGGTAGTGGCGCTCTCATGGCGTTTCCTTGTGCCTCTAAAACAATGCCAATTGTATTAGATCATACCATGAATAAAACATCGTACAACATTATCAACACCTACTAATATATTTGAAGCATTTACAATAATTTGGAGTGGTAGCTACATTCTAATACTTACGATACTTACTTTTACTTTATTAATAATACTTGAAACATTCTACGTACAAACAATAAAACAACACAACGTATTCTAACCTCTATTTGAGGTTATGACGCTTATCTACGAGATGAATCTCTTAAGCAAATCAACTAGCAATTTATCTGGTAGATGCAGTATATATGATGGCATAAAATTCCTACAATTATATTATTAAACGATTTCTGTACATAGCGATATTGAGCATTCCAATTAATCTTATAAATGCCAAGACATGTTCAAAGTTTTGCTTACCTCGTAGTCACACACAAAACTAAAACACACCCCGCAACAATTTATTACACAGTTAACCCTAATCTGTCCTAATCGTATACTATTATAAACTATAACATGTAAACGGACAAACGAATGGAAACGTTGATGATACGCACGTTGGCGTATGCATTTTTATTGTACCTAATCCATAGACGCTATAAACAATACTAAATCATATAACACCGGCACCGTAATGAATAGAGGTGTTGTGTTGCCGTTCGCAACTTACAAATATTACAAATAATTATAATACCAAAACGCAGATATATTAATAGAAAAGTTACAGCGCGTAACTTAGATACTAATTAAGTCATATTAGATATATATTATCTAATTTAATCTTTAAACTATCATTTTAAATAGGTACACACCTACTTAATATGTATGTATATTTTACCTATTTTATATTATTCGTCCTATGCACCAAAGGTACAAAAGCAAAAATTCAATCTTTTTTTTTTTATATGAAATAAATATTTACAGAAATACAAAGCAAAATATTCTTGGCAGAGTTATGGAAAAATATATTGAGAAAACATTTGCAATAAAATATTATTAATGCTACATAAATATATATTTTTAACATGTTTTCCTAATATATTTTCTATAATATATTTTATGCATATTAATTAATATAACTAATATTCAGAAAGATTTAATATTTTTTAATTATTTATAAAATATGAAATAAATATAGTTGGTCACTGGGGTAATGTCTTTTGTCGAAAGCAGCAGCAACCTGCATCTTAGGTTTTACATTTTGTGTATGTATATTTCGTGTTTTTTTTTAGGAAATAGAATAGAAATATTAGTTCTCAAAATAATTCTTTAGTTCTAAACAGTTATACCAAAGCAATGGAAAATATGAATAAGGAAGGAACATTCTATAGAGGAAACGAAAGAAAATTGAATATGCCAATTAAAATAACAGTTATTGGTATCACTAGACAAGAAACTACGCACTAGACAAGCAATTACGTAATTGCTGTCACTCTTATATTGATATTTAATTATTTACTAAACTGATACATTAATAAAATAATACAATAATTGCGACTACATCCCTGCGTATAGCATACAGCCAGAAAAGATGTTAAATTAGCAAAATGCTCTTTGTTGAATTTTCTTGGTTATTATGACGAAAATTTGAGTTAAACCAAAGCAATTTCTCAAGTTCTATACAAAAAAAGAGAATTTTGCTTGAATCTGTTTAGTTTAGTTAAACTTTCAACAACGAAAATGGTTCCGTTAGTATTACTAGAAGGTCAACACGTTTTGTTTTCAATTCAACCAAAAATGTTGTTATGTATACGAACCTGAAGCATTAAATAAAATTACGTTTTGGGTTGTGGAAATTGAAGAATCTCAGTACGATAATCGCATCACATCTATTTTGTAGCAGTTTTCTTTCTATATAGTACAGCAAATACGTTAGATACTTACATATATTACAGAAATTGCCACATAGATGGCGCTTCTCCTTTTTTATTCCACTAACAGAACATATTTAGCATAAATAGCAATGCAAATGCCATTATAAGATATTACCCAAAAATTAATGTTCTTTTTGTAGATAATACATCCTGTGTATGTTTATATCATTCAAATCCTATTAACACGTTGATGTGCAAATATATTATGCGCAGAAGTCGGGCTAGGAAAGCTCTGAAAATTTGGCTCGGCACGTGTTAATAAATGGTTTGATTTTAGTTAAACGTGTTCTTTGTCTATCTCTTCCACTTTTCGTGTTTATTATGGTTCCCATTAACTTCGTCTGGTTATACAGAGGTTTCCAATTCATTTCTCCACCAAATAGTAGTTTTTGCGCTGTCTTCTATTTTCATTACCCTTCCCGTTTGTGCGCCACCGTTCGAGAATTCAGTTATCACTTCCATAATTTCATTTGCCCGCATGAGCGAGCAAGGCTTTCGTTCTTATTATAAAATACGTTTCATTCACGCGGAACCGAAATGAAGATATACGCACGCATCTCGGAAATTGTTGAATTACTTTAACAAAAATATAATTTACTGGCACACGAGAGCGCTGGCGAAGGAGTCCACCGCAAGGCCGTCCTTAAAGGAACACCGCCAACTAAATTATTAATCATAATCAGCTGAGTCCTGCGGTAGACCTCATCGTATAACTTTACGAATTTATAACACATTTCCGGAATTTGCGGAATTCCCGCGTTCCGGCAATAATGGTTCCCGCTCTCATTCGTCATATTTAATGGCTTTTCATCAGCGTGCGCTTGTTTGATGCTCCTTAGGAGGTAACGGACGCAGCTTTCTTGACGTTTGAAATAGTCGAACGTAGAGATATGGTTCTCAATACAGTAATTACGGTGCTGAATCTCGCTTTGACTAATTGGGAAATATCGATTGGTCCCTTTCGTTAGCTATTCACTTAATGGTTTTCTATATTCCCTTGTTTAATTCCGTTAAAGCCTTCATAAGCTTCCATCTTGAAGTCAGTTGGGTTTATTGTATATTATCACAATCCATGGTTTTAAAATACTTCTGTTAATCTGTTTATTTTACTTGCTATGTTTAAGTAATTGATAATTAAAGATGTATTAGAATAACAAGGAAAGCAACACATATGCAATAATACTACCTGAAAATTTTGTATTGATATACAGTGAGGTTGTAAATCGTGCCCCTCCCCTCCCCCCTTCTTAACTTTTGAACGGAATAAGATAAGAGCAATGAAATAAAAGACCAGGTGAGATTAGAGACAATTTGTGTTTTTTGCCTATAGAGATATGCACATGGCTTCTGGTGTTAAAATGGAGGGTGCAGCTAGCTGGATTATTTTAAATGGGAAGTAATTTCATACAGAAGCTCCTTTGGAAGATATTTCTATTATTTTTATGGCAATGCAAGCAGTTTTACGATTTTCAAAAGTTTTATTAACTTATCCAAGATTAATTATTGGGTACCTACGTTACTTTTTTCAATAATCCTAGTATTCATCTTATGGTTTATGTTACTTAGGAAGCGTAGTATTGCTGTAAAATATACATATTTTACAATATTAGGTTTTTGCAAAATTTTGCAAAAGTGAATATGTTATATTAATAAGAACAAATTTTATGTTGACCTGATTTTGGACGATTTTTAACACTTCCAGTTTCATTAAACTTTTGCAACATCCTTCAGATTGTTGATTTTGAAATACTTTCATCAGGGAATATTGCATGCGTCTTGAAGAGGCTATGTCTGTCTCTATAATCAACCATCGTTAACAAACTAATTCTTCTACGTTCTGTTAGTTCGCCCATAATGAACAACTATTTTAGTATATGAGGCATCTGCAGGCCTCTTGTGCCCGTGGCTTTGTTGCAAATTCTTCTTCAGTCTGTTCTATTCCAACCTCTGACCCCCACTTCCATCATATCTCTTTCCACCGCTTTGAGCCATTTCGTTCTTGGTCTTCCCCTCGATCTTCTATCTGATATGCCTCCCTCCAGAATCTGATTTGTTGGCCTCGAGTCTGGTAGCTTGGCGACACGTCGTAATAATTAAAAGTCAAAACTATCAAAAAATCATTTGTTTTATGTAATACGGTTTCCGTGATCTTTGTCTTGGGCGACCTAAAAAAACTGTATATAAAAAAGAACCATCATTTGTATCACTAGGCCAGAAACTACAGTATTCGCACTTGTTGGCCTCCGCAACCGCCTCAGCCCACAAACCGTCCTCATAATCGCAAAAGAGTTTCTGGCCATGTGATACACAATGTTTTACTGGGCCGACAAATCTTAATTTTTTACTAAAAATAGACAAGGAATTTTGACACTAGGGAGTTGACAGTACAAGTTAGCACATATACCTTAGTATTTTGGCGTTTTCGACAATAAATCTTTTTCTGTAATTTTCTTTCTAGTTTAATATGTATTTGTCAATAATAAGTGCAATGAAGACACCAGTACATCTTAGCATGGTTGAACAGTAGCTTAATGACAATTTATTACACGTCTGCCATGTGGAATCTAGTGAGGCCAACCTTTAGTGATATTTTTGCCTGCCTGCCGGCAGGAGAACTACCGTTTTCCTACCACTTTAAAGTACTGCAAAATAAGTGTTTCATGACGAAGGTGCAAAAAGTAATTTTTTGGCAGTTTTGACGTTTAAGTATTATGCTGGTGAAATAATTGTCACGGCCTGACCTATTGAAAATAGGTATTATTACTTCTGCTAATCATCATTAAATATCACTCTTTTTTTTAAAAAAAATATTAGTTTTATATTTTATTATCTAATACTAACACATATTTACTAATTCCAGGCTTTATTCAATTATATTAAACTTTAAATATTAAGCCGATATGAAAGTTCATGAATTCCTTAGATTTATTTTTATATATTATTCCTTTTAATTATCTACAAAATTCTGCAAGGGGTATCATAAATGTTCAGTATAAATTAAAAGGGTTTTGTAAGAGTTGATTTAACATAAGCAAAGATATAGGATGCTATATCTTTTGGCTACACTGTTGTATCAAGCTACGTATGCTGTGTACTGATTCAATTAAATGAAAAATGCAAAACTGATTTTTAAAATGAAAAAGAAAAATTAAATTAGCTAGCTCAACGAATAAGATTTTAATGAACGCAAAAGAACTATTAATCTCAGAGTTACCCTCGCGAATTAAAACTTTAATCTAACCACGAAAAGTAAATTGTGAATGAATGAAATCAGACTTTCTTAATTACCGGAAAAATTGAAAAGGTTTAAAATAAAATAAAAGAAGAGAATTTTCAACCCAATGACGCTAATTAACAATCAATTTATTTTGCAAAATGGGTTAAATTACAATGATGCAGAAAAAAAAAAACATTGAACTGAAGGTTCTGGCCTAAAATAAAAACTGCACTTACTCTAAATTAAAATAGGACAATGCTATTTCCTATACAAAACAAAAGTTTGGTTTGTTCAGGAAGATTATCCAAAATACACAACCTTTGAATTTCTATCCACGTGGTTTCACAAATTAAAATCAAAGCGTGGACAAATGCAAGAAATTTACAAAAATGAAAAAGCTAAAAGGAAGAACAAAACTTCTACTCATCCAAACGAGAGAAAAAACTAAAATAAATCTTCCTAAACAAAAAATAATAATTGATCTTATATCAATAAAGTGCACACTTCAATATAATAACAATTATCACAAAAAGAATTCCTTGATTAACTAAATAATTACAGAATTAAAATTAAACTTTCAAATTCAAAATGAATTACAAAATGGCAACAAAAATTTAAAAATACATCTACTCACGTCAATGGTCGAACAAGGAAGTCCTTAACAAAATCCTACAATTGTTTTTCTTACAAAAATCCCTCTCACAAAATCGTGCAACGCAGACGTGTAACATTACAACGACAATATTAAATAGAATACGTATTAAATCAGCACAAGCGAACAATGGACAATTGAATGAATGGATTAAATTTAAAAAAATCTTAACACTACGTAATAAAATCATACAAACTCTTAAACTAAAATTTATCAAAACAAAATAAAATTGTGAAATTTATTTCACAATTCTCGGTAAATTGAAAAACAGCTGATCGGAGAAATCAAAACAACCAAAATATGCAACTTAAAATACACTCAGCGAAAATGGGTTGTCTAACCACAGCAGTATGTATATATGATATTTAAAATATGTATATCTAAAACAAATGCGCATACAAACTACGCCGCCCTATTCGAGAGCTTGCAGCAGCGCCATTTTTGACAAAAGCCTAAATAACAATGTTGTTATTACTGATAGAGTTTAGTAGCTTATACAGTGATTTTCTGTTTTGTTTTGAAGTTAGAGTGAACACCTATAGGAGCTTGAGCTAGGTGCTCATTGTACCGTCATAAAGTGATGTTATTTTTCTACGTAGAATTTAAACGGAATAATGTATATATAGGGTGTTTAAAATAACGGAATAAGTATGCTTTTTCCTACTTTTAGAACATTCTGTATAGTCAAGTTATGCATCACTGAATTCTTTAAAACTTTTGTATAAAATAATTTTTCCTAGAATCTAAAATTGAGCTGTAATCAATGATCCAAATTTCGGTGGGACACCTGTATACATCCTACAGTACTAGAAGCACAGACGATCAGGTGAACGTTGGTTGACGAGCACGAATCTATTGGGGAACCTTGCCAATGACTTCGGCGTTACGTGAAGATGTGAACATTGTTGCTTCCCAGTCCCCAGTTGGCAGATTACTTAATGGCAATGCTTAAGAGATCTTACGAACGTTGACTGTACAGTAGGATTCGGCTTATTTATATCGAATTAACTTTTTTGCTTTTTTACATTTTTACATTTTATACCAAAACGAACATTTTTAGACCCTGACAATTTTGATACTAGTAGTAGCACTCTCATTAATAACCTGAACCCTACTATACTTTTATATCCCTTTTTTATATGGAAAACGAAAGATTTCCAACAACCCTTTCAAAACATTACTTAAAAATAAGAACTTGGAGATAATTAATTCTACAACATTTTTACAAAAAAAAGAATTCTTAAGCAGTAAACAAATAATGAACAAAAAGCTATTGTATACTTCAAAGCCAAACATAATGCGGTTTATTTGTAAAATAAAAGATTGAATCTACAATGGTCTTTTTGATTCACTCGATTCTAGCACATGTATAATCTATGTACACGCCTGTTTCGAACGGAGAATTCAATTTAGGGAAAAGATTTCAAAACTTAAAATATTACAAGTATTCCTTAACGTTTTCTAATAATATTTCTTTCCGAAATTAGTAATAAGAAGTAAAACAATAAATTTTCTTATTATATGAATGCGCAAAATGTTGACTTCAACCATCTGACCAACTGTGCCTTAATCCTCGAAGTTTATGTTACTAGTACAAAGTGTGTGAAAACCCGATACAAACAATAGTTTAGTTAGGACACATATCCCAAAATCTTGCTTTGTTAAGGAATATTTTTGGAGAGAAATAATGAAGAGTAAGTACAGTTAAGTGAACCTAGAACCATAAAAAAAATCATTTTGATACAGTAATAACGAAACTAAAGATGATATTGCACTTTTATTAGTAGATATCAATTTGGTGGATGCGCCGGCAATGTAGTATTCCTATGATTTGTAACTTTGAGAGAGATTAATCTTTAATTTAGTTTAATCTACTAATAATATTAATTATCCTCATGAAGATAAAAAACATATTTCATAAAATAACAGAAACTTAAATCTGTGCAGGATATGTATTTGACATATGATTTTAATTGTATCGTTTGTATCTTCTGCATATCTGACGAAATATCCTACTAGGTCATATATTTCTCAACAAGGCACTACATTATTATTAGAGTAATAAAGATAGGAGTTTCAAATATTTTAAGCTTTTACCAGATTCTGTCTATGTTATGTACGAACTTGTCCGTTAATTTAACAAATATTTGGTTTCTTTTGAAATATACATACATCCATTTAATTAAAATATTTTTAATTTGCAAGTTAAATGGTTTTTTCGTGTATATATTTTTTTTAATCAAATTGGTGGGCTGTGTGCTCGAATAAATGCTACATACAAATCAAACATGGACAATGTCATTATTTGTTAGTGTAAAGGTTTGAGTGGAAAAAAAATGAAAGCGTTTTTATTCCCCTTTTCGATACAATACTATATTTTTACAAGCAGAAATGTGAACATGTAAACAAACCGGTTTTTTGTATGTTTTACAGTGAAATAAACGCTGAGCAAAGAAACATGTTGAGCATACGCTTAATATTTGTTTATGTCCAATGTAATACAGGTAAAATTTTCCATTGAAATACGATTTATCACATATCAATTACTATTATTTATCAAAGTTTGGCTGACCTTATTATGTTCACGGAAGGGAGTTACTATTAGTTCTGGAAGCTACAAATTAAGACAAACTACTGAAATGTCTAAACAGAAGTTAGACATATGAGTACTTATTTGTTTTAGTTTGTGTCTACCAGAAAATGGATTGAAAATGGAAAATTTCGCGTTCTACCGATAACTTGCTAACGGTAAGAGATAGGGAAAAAGTTTGATGACAAAAATTGTTTGTTTGAATGAGGTTTATTAAAAAGACAAGAAAAAAAGGTTCTAACTACTCTCAGCCAGATTGCGAACTTCTTTGATAGGGTGCAACCAGAGCGAGAGGGCTAAATATGGACATGGGGGCACACCCGCCCATGGAGGAAAAAAAAAACTACAAAAGGCGTTAATTACCTGTTGGAGAGAGAAGAAAATCTTCTTGCCAATTTTGACACGTTAACTCGATCCCAATGAATTGACACAAAAGATTTTATCCTTAATTTAAAGCATTATTTCTTTATAGAAGAAAGTTAATTCGAAAGCCCCAAAACAAGTAAGTCTCATAGTTTCTAGATAAGCGGTGTTCCATTTAAAATAACGACTCTTACTGTGGTATCCTTTTTTCTCGTAAAACACTTAGTAAGTATATTAGAATAGAAAAAATCGAGTGACCGTCTAACCCACAGCCCGAGCAATAAAGGACGGAGGTCGTATTGCTGCAGTCTGTATAAAACTGTATAAAACTCCTGTGGGAAGAAAGAATTTATAACAAAATACAATGCAACGGAAAATAATATTGTAACAGGTGCACGGAGAGTCATTCGATCTCCGTGTGACTTAGAAACTTCAATCTGCCATCCATTACACACACCTCACATTGAAAAATCGAGATAAAACAAACACTGCCGGCAGCAAGTGCCTCACACTGGGGAGTCCTTCCTCACGATTTATATTTGGTAGAACCAGACAGGCGATGCGAACTCGGCAAACAGGGATGCGAAAACAAAAGCTGAAAGTCGGGACTATCCCGCTCGGATACAAAAATAACAAAAACACAACTTTCCATATTATAACACCTAAACGGCAAACGGAAAGTTACCAGCTTTTTGCGATGTTCATTCCCTATGAATACATTCCTTTGAGAAGAATATAAAAATATTATGTTTAAAAATATAATTATGAGAGAAACTCTATTTCATGTGATACATATGCATATATGCATATGTTGTTTTTCTTTTTGTAGAAATTACTTGAATTTTTTTTTCAGTTAGCCAATTATATTTTAACTCTATAAAAAATGTTTGTGGATCTTATGGCTTTAAATGAAAAACAATTTTTAATTCATCAACAACGTTTCAACAATTTATTGTTTTTTTTTCAAGTTTCTATATGTAGTGAAAACAATTACCATAATGTGGATGACTTCCATCTACTATTTTGTCACAGCAAGTCATCCACATTATGGTAATTGTTTTCACTACTTATAGAAACTTGAAAAAGGCTTTAAATTGTTGAAACTAAAGACTTCTACTAAAGACTTAGGTGTAATATTTGACACTAAACTTTCCTTTATAGAGCATATTAACAGCATCTGTAGTAGCTTACTAAAAATGCTTGGATTTATCATAAGTACTTGTACTAAATTTCATAACATTACCTGCATTATCTCGCTATATTTCTCGTATGTTCGGTCCAAGCTTGAGTAAGCAGGGTCTCCTGCGTATCGATGCCACATGTACTCCCTCGAACAAATTCAACGTAGATTCCTAAAATATCTTTACTTCAAGGAACACTTACCTCATGCAAGAATACAGCCACAACGCTTTACTTTATGCATACAATATTACCAGTTAGTATAGTAATAGTTGGATGTTCGGCGCTTCCAGGCTGACCTGAAATTTCTGTTTAATTTATTACATAATAGAATTGATTCGATACCTTTACTTAGTGAGATGAGCTTCACTGTACCTGGCCTATCAGCTAGATCATCTACAACCTTTTACTGTCCTAGACCAAACACTAACATCCTACTAAACTCACCACTGCATCGGATGTGCTCTACTTTCAATTTACTTTCTAACGTCACTACTGACATTCACTTTACTCCTTTGCCTTCATTAATTAATAAATGTATGCCGATAGTTCATTATCCCTAATCCAAATATCACTTTAACTTTAATCTCTTGGTTAACTTTAGTGTATGAGGTACCTTTTTCCTTTCTTATGCCGAATAGGATGTTATTTAATTATAGTTTAGATTAAGTAACTTTACTTCTATGAGATATATTCATATATATGTATATGCACACTTACTTTATTGTTGCTGTTGTCCTGTAAATGATCTTTTCTGTTGGGCAGCTTAATAAATTATTATATTATTATTATTATGTGAAAAAAAAAAAACATTGTTGATGAATTATAAATTGTCTTTCATTTAAAGCCATGAGATCCACAAACATATTTTGTCATAATTTTTGTAGAAATATAAAGCAAGACCTAACTAAACAATAAATTATAAAATAACATTTTCTTTTTATAATTATTAATCATTTGTACCAATGTTTAGCTATTGCCTTTAAGTATAATAAAAAATAAAAGATATAGAACCCTAAGTTGTGGGGTGTGTTGCAAAAGAATTCAGTACAGCGATAGTGAGAGTAGCTTGGAGCAAAGGAACTAATCTGGTCACCGCGAGAATTAACCTCTCGAAAGTGCAAAGATTAGCATGCGTATGCATAGCTGGGGCTATGAGAACCTGCCCAACAGCAGCTGTCGAGGTAGTATTGGATCGTACCCCTCCCCACATTGTGAAAAGGAACCACACTCATAATGATCAAGGAAGGAACGATTAGGCATAGGCCTCAATCAAACCTGGGACATGCTTCGGGATAACATGTCAAAAAAATTCGGTTTCGTGAAAGAATTCACCACAAAACTTAGTAACAATAGCGAGTAGGATTAAAACGCTATTTTAAAATTTAATAGAAATGCCATAAAATGATGCCCATGCCACTAATGGGACCAAAACGGCAAATGAAACTGGAGTAGGAATCTATGAGCCTAGAACCAAGTACCTCGAAAGCTTGGGTTAGCAAAGGAATCTGAATGTGGATCTGGTGGGAAACATGATTAAATACCCATCCATCTCCCTCAAACTGCGTAGAACTGTACAACTCAAGGACGCTGCACCTGGGAGTAGGTAAAATTAAAAAGGCAGACTTACCTAACCTGGGGCCTTCTCATATGTTGCACCTGAAAGGAATAAGATTGGAAGGCCAGTTGTAAAACAGCAAGAATAGGAGCATAATGGCTTTCTTAGGTCGCAGTTTAATACCACCCTTCATACATACAGCGTTGGGATAAAGTATGGAACCAAGCAAATAACTTTAAAACGGGGATTTGGTATTAACGAAAATTTCCAGATAAATGTAACGAAATATAATACATCTGATTTCGACTTTGCTGTTGTGACTGTACTTCCGGTTCAACCGGAAGCACCCTCTATTTTTTTTTTTAATTTAAATGAAACATCCTGTATAGTTTTGCAGATTATAATAGACCTTGTTTTTTTTTCGATTATCTGTAAATAATGGAGAGACAGAACACTTCACATTAACTGAGCAATTAATTTTATTTATTGTAAGTTATTGATAGAATGATAGTCATCCTACAAACGAACTTATTTGAAATGTTCAAAATGTTCACCATTTATCTCCTGACAATATGCAAGTCTTTTACGAAATTCCTGTAATGCTTACAACCTGCTTTCCAACACTTCTCTAGGGATTAAATCGCATTCGTCAACTATTCTTTGTTTCAACTTCTGCAAATAGTTGGCCGCCTAACCTAAACTCATCTATCACTGTGGGAAGGCGCTCCATCCTGTTGAACCAAAAACTTTGAAACAACTGCTCATTATATTGAAGTGCAGGAATAATGTGGTTTCCCGGTAGATCCAAATACTTTCCCCATTCAACTTTCCTTCTATAAAGAAATGGGTCTATAAGCCAGTTTTCAACAATTCCTACCCAAACATTTTGAGGATATTGAGTATGGGCTTCATGAATCCAGTGAAGATTCTCATTCGACCAGCACCTGGAATTATGGCGATTGACTGTTCCATTTAAACGGAAAGTGGCTTCGACATAAAATACCATATTAGCTGCAAAATGTTCGTCTGCATGATAAATTTCCATCATTCTTTCAGGCGTCGATCAAAATCATCATCTGACAATTCTTGAAGTAAGTGTACTTTATACGGATGGAACTTTTATCTTTTCAATGTTTTTCCTACAGAACGACAACTAAAGTTGTAGTCGAAGTTTGAGGTGATTCTTCTAATTCAATAGCAATGTTTCTCTTTCTCAGATTCGTTAGTTGCGGTCTTCCTGTTTTTGGTGAATTTTTAACCGTTCCAATCGTACTAAAACGTTTTAGTATTTTAGTGACAGCTGAACGTGTTGTAGGAATTCTTTCGGGATACAAATCATTAAAAAAGTAACACACTTCTTTATGAGTTCTAAGACGATCGTCAAACCCGACCATCATTAACCCTTCACTGCTGAAGACGACTACAGTCGCAAGCGACCAATTGCGAAGGCACATGATTCGCAAATTAAGGGGTTAAAATATCAATATGTTCTCTTTCATTTAAATGCACCCTTTTCATCCGTACAATTAGTAATTCGATGGACGCGAATTAAATAAACTTGACTGTTTGTCAACAATTACCTACTAGATGATAATACCTTTTGTTTGTTTGTTGCTGGACAATAAACAAACAAAGGGTTGTGGTTGACACTACTAGGCGCTGACATCTATTGCATCCCCACTGAAATTTTGTCGAACTAATTATCTCTCCATTATTTACAGATAATGCTACTAAAACCAGTATAGCCGAATTCGGAAAAACAAGGTCTATTATAATTTGCAAAAATATACAGGCTGTTCCATTTAAATGAAAAAATAGAGGGCACTTGCGGTTGAACCAGAAGTACAGTCACAACAACATCAGATGTATTATATTTCGTTACAATTGTCTGCAAAGTTTCATCAATATCATCCTCTCCGTTTTAAAGATATTTGCTTGGTTCCATACTTTATCGCATTTATTTATTTATTTTTATATACATACCAAGGAATTCAAAGAATATGTTGACAATTACTTATCTAATGAACTTATTTCTTTACAATCAATGGAAGTATGCATTTTCTTCTATCTGTTTCCTGTCGGTGCGTAATATATTCCAATAATCAAACACTACAAAGAAAAACATTTAGTACCTGGTATAATTTTACATTGTTTTTCAGCATCCAAAAAATGTAATTTTGTGGAAACCCGGTGTAATTATACAGGGTGAGTTTTTTATCTTGAGACAACGGAATATCTCTAAAACACTGCATCAAATAAAAAAAAATCTTAATAAGATTTGTTATTATGTAGGGAACCCACTGAATGGTGCCGAACTCGATCCCCCATCTCACTCCCCCAGAGTGAGAGGGGGACAACTTTGAAATCTTAAATGGGAACCCCATTATTTTCTCCAGCAATTGTTTTTCGCCGATTACGTTTTCTTGACTGTACAGTTCCTTCGCTAGAGAACTGTTGAACGACTCGGTAAAAAGAAGCGCGCGATCGCACCTTGTCGGGAAAACGTTGTGAATAAAGATTAACAGCATCATCGATATTCCTACCACTTTCTCCATAGATGTACTATGCTGCTGATAGATGATGCTGTTAATCATTTCAATTCTCTCTTGTAATGTTATAGCCCTCCATTACTGTTCAATTATTCAACAATCACTAATTTGTATTGGATTAATAACTAATAATCTAAATGGGGATCGGACAATGTGTAAGTATTCACAGCTTGTCAAGTACTGAATAAAATACGCTTTCGTATCGTTGAATAGCATTCCAATTCCGAATAAATAAATGTATCGACGTGAAGGGGCACAGTTTCTAACACATGGCTTTTTGAAATGTTAGTTTATATTAAAATAAAAAAACACAAAATCGTGTTTCCTTGCTTCTCTTTTTTGTATATTTTTTCTAGACGTTCACAATCATGCTTTTTGCGATTACAGCGCAATCTATTACGAATCGAAAAAAAAGTTTCAAACAAAAACTACATACTTGATGGCGTAGAATCCGAATCTGCAATACAAAATGGGGGTCCTCATTTAAGATTTCAAAGTTATCCCCCCTCCCACTCTGGGGGGTGGAGTGAGGTAGGGGATCGAGTTCGGCACCAATCAGTGAGCCTCCTATATTGTAACAAATCTTATTAAGATCTTTTTTTTGTGATTTGATGCAGTGTTTTAGAGATATTCCGTTGCCTCAAGATAAAAAATTCACGCTGTATAAATCACCTTTATATGTAGTACTCGAAAAAAATAGAGCGATTACAGCTAATTTCTAATATTCGATTAAGTAAGTACAATATATGTCGTTCCCTTATTATTTTTTACTTTCTATTCTTTGGGAAATAAACCATAAACTAAACCACAAAGCCAAATAAAGATGAACCTTTGAAATAGAAATTGTCGGTTTGTGCTTTCATCACGATTAAGTACACATGTTATGAATATGTATGCCTCGTATGATGGTGGTCGCAGGACTACGGTATTATATATGTGTCAATATTTGTCTAAAGCTATCATTCGCCCTCAACAGCTGCAATAATCGACCTTATTTAACAGCCGCAGCCGGTAGCGTAGGACAATGTAGCAGTTTGCGTGTTTGCATTTGCCATAAAATTAGGCAGTCAGCTGAATCATAAAACACTGGGAAGCACCTTGTTAAACGTAACGATAAATCAGGAATGTTCAGGGACATAGTGATAACTGCAACATGGAGAGCTATCTGTGGGGAGAATTTTTATTACGTTTTGAAGCATCATTCTCTTTAATAACTGTGAAAGATAATTCAATAATTTGCGTTTGTGTTTTATACATAATGAGCAATAAATTATCTGAAGTTACAATCGTATAAAACCAGTATATGTAGTGAATAAACAAATTCATGATGTACGAAGAACGGAACAGCTACCTGGGCTGGGAGGGCTGTCGGAATTGATGGGGCGTGAGGACTGCTAATAATAATATTAATCCTCTATTATTAACAATATGTGGGATTGCTTCTTGGTTCCTACTCCAGGAGTAAGGTTATAAGCCCAGCAAGGTTTTGCAAAGGAAAATCTATTACTACGGGGCTAAACGATGAAATAAATGCAATATTACAAACACTAGATAGCGAAGACTACCCCGCTTAATCTGTTGTGACCTGAGTCGCGCGGTCGACACCGTTGAGCATCAATTGCTGCTAGGAAAACTGTACTAGTACGGCATTAGAGGCAATGCATACAATCTGCTAAAGTCCTATCTGTCAGAAAGGCAGAAATATATTCAAGTGAGATCACACATGTCCGCAATAAATACTAACGTATGCGGAGTACCTCAAGGATCTATTATGGGTTCGCTACTATTTGTCATATATATTAATGATGTGGCAGTAAATATTTCTGCTGATGTAACGTATCTATAAGCAGATGACACAACGCTGGTCACCAAAGCAAAAAATTAACGTTGAATTGCACGAAAAAGCTCTAATATTATGACAGAGGCGGAAACATGATTCGCAGCTAACAAGTTAAAGCTCAATCCAAATAAGACAAAACACCTTGATCTGATCCTAAATAGAAGTACAAGTAACAACAGTATTAAAATATTAGGCATACATATTGACAGCAAACTCACTTGGTCCGCGCATATAAATCAGCTGGCTGCTAAGCTGTCTAGTTCTGATTACAATGTGCGCAGAACGAGATATCTGTCCACCTATCAAGCTGCAAAAATTACATATTTTGCTAATTTTCTTAACGTAGCATACATTTATGGGGGATGGCTTCTGAGGCTGAGAGCATTTTTCTTCTCCAAAAGCGCGCCGTGAGGACTCTATGCAACCTAAAATAGAATGAGTTATGTAGGGAAGCATTTATATAGGAACGATTATTCACTTTGCCATGCGCATGCATACTCACTATTAGCAAATATATACACATTAACCAAACAAAATTTAATAAAAAAAATTAACAAACATTCTTATAACACCCGTAAAAAAGACTTTTTAAAAGTACCGTACCATAGAGTGTGCGCCACTCAAAAATATGCAGATTTTTGGGGAGCAAAAATTTACAATCATTTGCCAAATAATATACGACTTCTTTCAAGCAACAGAAAAACTCATTTACTGAATGGAGCTTTTCATTCAATTGAGGAATTTTTAAATTCTGAATTTGTTAATTAAGTGTTTGTCATGCGTGTATATACAATGTCCTACGTCATTTACACTATGTCTGTATATATGATGTATTTTCTCCTGCTTGTATATATTCTTATGCAGGCTTTTCCACGGAAGTGGCGAGTTAGAAGTTTTCCAGCTTAACGAAATTCCTCAATTTTAAAAATTTGGGGTTTGCAACAACTTGGTACTTACTTTTTTTTCTAAAATTTTTCCAACTTTTTTACACTTCCGGTTAACCAGAAGTCGCCATAAACTTTGTTATTTTAAATAGAACACCCTATATATTATTATATTTTTGAATTTACCATAAAATTCTATGACGATTACTACTAGGGTTTCCTATACCTATCTTCAACTGTTTTTGAGATATTACGATTTTTGTTAAAATTTTGACATTTACATCCTTATATGTAATTGATTGATTCTCACTTGGTTTAAGTGTCAGAAGTCTCCCACTTTAAAATTAACAAGTACTAACATGGTTTTACCAAAACGTAATAAAATAAATAAATAAATAAACATAAATGACCGATAGCCATAAGGAAATTATTAATTATTCAGTTGGAGTAGGAACATTCAATTATTGTAGAATTGTAGAATAGGATAGGCAGTTTCGTGTCATTAGGTGGAGGATGGGATTTAGAATGAATTGTAATGATTTAGCTTTTCATGAATAAAATGTATGCCTCCTATAATCTAAATTGCATTAAACAGTGCTCCTTACGTGTAATGCAATCGGTTCGCTTAAAAGTCAGCGAATTTCGTTAATTCCACCGATTTTAATACGAATGAATCTTCTACTGCTTATTCTAGCATATTTATCAATGATTGCGTCTACATCCTTCGACACCGATCACGCAAAAGGACCGATTATATAACGAGAAAATTGTTTAATGTTTTATTATTTCGAGTTCCCGATTTCTATAATCGTAAATTCGCATCTACATACAGCTATCGTTAATTATTCATTGCCTTCATTCTGTCCTTGAGAACCGTCCCTAATTTATTGAGTATGTAAAACCGGCATTAGGAGAGTCTTTGGCGTAATGAAAGGGAGAGTGGAACGGTTTGCGGGCAAGTAGGTGTCCGCACCCGACACGAAATTTATCCTTCTGCATAATACATTACACAACTTCCCAATAGATTTGACATTTATTGACCGCCCTGGCCGCTCATACATTAGGGGACGATGACGGAATAAAGGCGTCAGTATCTGACTCGTGAATCCCGAAGTTTCCATCCCGGGACACTTTAACGATATTATTTAACTTGTTCGCGCAACTGCTTTGTTTAACAGCAGCTGTAGGCGATGGAATTAATGTTCGATATCTCCATTTTGAGCAATCCACTCAGAGTTGCGCACGCAACCTAAAAAAATGTAGATGCAATATTATGCGGCCTAAAGGCTAACTGTGGGGGCAATTAAGTTAAAAAAACAGTAACATCAATTATTCGTCGGTATTATGACTAAGCTCGTAAATTCAGTTCAATTACGTATTGTTCCACAGTTCTGAAATAATAATAATAATAATAATAATAATAATAATAATAATAATAATGATAATAATAATAATAATAATAATAATAGCTTATTGTCATGACCAATTACAATTGGTATCGACATTGTCATTCATGAATACATGTATAAACTTATGTATTAAATATAAATATTTCAATTATATATAATATATTAATAGATTAAAATAAACAATGTAAAAATGTAAAAATATAAATGGGACAATACATCACATAAGAAAATGGTATTAAAATACTCGTCACAAATGAATGAATGAATGAATATAAGCCAACTAAATATCTTTGTCATTAAAATATTCATCTAGTGAGTAGTAGCACTTCCGATTCAACATACTGCTGTGTACTGATGGTACAAGCATAAAATGCAAAATGAATTTAAAAATGAAAAAATTAAATTTACTAGCTCAGCGGAAAAAAAAAATAAAGGGCGCAAAAGACTAACTACTTTCAGGGTTACTTTCGCAATTAAACTAATCTTGAAAAGTAAAATGTGGGCGTAAGTAAATTGCCTATCTTTAATTATTAAAATTGAAAAGGTAGAATCAAAAATAAAAGAATAGAAATTTTGAATGATGTTTACAATCATTAAATTTATTGTTATATAAAAAAAAAACATTTAGTTACAATTTCGCAGGAAAAATCTAACCTTGGACTGATGGTCCTGGACGAAAACAAAACCTGCATGAATCTACAATTAAAAAGGACAATGCAAGTCCCTCAACAAACAAAAGACAGATCTGTTCTAGAAGAAAATCCTATATCACCAAAAAGAAAATCCACGTGGTTTCAAATTTTAAACCAAGCAAAACTAAATTTAAACGTGGACAAAACAAGCAAATATACACAATTGAAATTTAATTACAAGCACAAGGCTTCTATTCACCTTACACGAGGTGATTAAATAAAACTCAAATCAGTAAACTAGAAACGGAAAAATTTAAACTCTTTAAACAAAAAACAAAATTTTCTAGAACAAATTAAAATAACGGATCTTATATCTGATATGTGCACCAAAATATAATATCAATTATTATTTACAGAGTTCCCTGATTGATGAATTAATTTCAAATTAAACGAAACAAAATTTTTGAATTAAATGAACTAACGAAAAATGACAGCAACGAAAACAATATAACATGTACTTACGGTATCTTTCAAGGAACTGCCCTTGAGAGGCCCAAACCTCGTATATATATAAATTTACAATTGCGTGCGCTCGCATGAAATCGTCTATGAAGATACTAGCATAAAAACTATAAAATATACAATACTGATGAACGCAATATGTACAAATAAATGAATTTAATATAAACAACTGAACAATTAAATACTTAAATTCATCAAACAAATCTAATAACAAAATCTTGTCAAAATAAAATATTAGAACTGTGGAAACTCATGCATGGCATTGATAAAGATAACTTGGGATAGAAATTAACATCAGTCCCGCTTAAAAAAAACTCTCGCGAACTCAAAGTGTTCGTCCACAGCAATACGTTTTGTTTGCCCCTTAAATGTAGTGAATTTAAGTGTTTTATATGTGATTGGTAATTTGTTATATGCTTTTATTGCTAGATACTTTGCTGCAATAGATCGCGAGAAAAAGATAGTGGACGAGTGGTCTGAAACACCCTATTTATCTTGAACAATATAGGCATTCATAATATATATTTTTAAAATACTTAGTACCTTAATCAAGTACATTTTTGCATCTTATTTTCCAAGTATCCTCACGATTTATTATTGCCAAACAACAGTTGTATTCGTTTTATAACTTTAGTTAAAATGAACAAACCGAAACAAACCAAACAGCTAAAATGACAGAACCCCGTTTAGGTTAGCTTCTTAATTAAAATAATTGAGATTAGCTACTTTATTGAGAAAAAAACCCACACCACAAACCTAAAAGGTGACGAAACAATGAATTTCAAATTGAACTTTGAATCCTGATCGTAACCGAAATCATACAAATATTCACGAATCAAATAAATCGTCCGTATATCGAATATTATCGATGGATGATATTTGGAAAAATCTCAGAAGAAATGAGTTTGAAGTAAATGAGTAGATGTAACTAATAAACATGATAATATAACAAATAAACATAGTAAATGAGTGAGTATTGGTAGTAAGCATGTGGTATATAAGGTGAAAAAATGACACTAGAAACAATTAATTACTATATTACACATATTTTTAAATCAAAATCCGATATTACAATCTAATACCTATAACAATATTTTCTTTTAAGGAACTATGTTTTTAAATGTAATAATAGTGGTAATAGCAGTAATAGTTATAGTTAGTGTAAGTTTTTAGGTTTTTTTTTTAACGGCATAAAATCCCACGATCCCACATTTCGTTTCACTGGCAAACATCGTTAATACATGACAATCCTTCACCACAAACGGCCTCAAATAGAACTCCTCTCAATGGTGATGTACACCGCTCATTTCGACCTAAAATATAAGAAGCATTATTACAGTTTTCATCCCTCAACTGCCATCTTTATGATCTTCCAAAAACTCACCAAGAAGTTTGTAACATGCAGGACAACAGCCACAGTAGCTACCATGTTCCTTTAGGATATATCCGCAACCACATTGCACCGCGGTACATTCTACAGAATCGCAGTAATCAGGCGCGCACACGATGGCTTGGAAAAAGCGAAGAAAGCTACAAACACGAGTAACGTTCTCATTCTGGCTGTTATCTTGTAAAACATTCGCAAAAAATGTTGTTCAATGTTTTTATACCCATGTGCGAACGTGTATTACGTGTTGTTTGTTAATTTAATCAGTTGTACGTGTGCATTGATTATGGTTTGCACAATAACGTAACTATTCTAATTCGAGTCGCTGGGAAATGTGAACCTATAACACCGCAACACATTACTTTTTCGCTAAGACGATTTTGCACGACCCGCCGCCATTCACCAGGATAAATAAACGTGAAATCATGGCGAGAACGGAGCTCAAATCCTTCCAGCCATTGTTGGATCCGGCTCGTTGGACCATATCCAGCATATTAAAAAAGCCACCACAATGCATAATGCGTTCACGTAATGTGAAAAATTACAAATGATGCTATTTTCATTCGATGCCTTTCTTGTCTCGTTATTTCCATTCATTACGAGGCTGCGTTGTAGCGGATTCTCGCGAATGTTATTGTCGCCGACGCGACGCTACGAAGCACTGCAAAATGTCAAATGGCAACCTGTGTTTAGTATGAGTATGCGAGAATTTATTTACTGCCGTGGTACGTAGATACGTCTTATTTGTTACAAAAACGCGGTCGTAATAAAAAAGTAGATTCTGGTTGTATACAAGTGTTCCGTTCACTTTTGGAGAGGGTTTAGAATTTATTATTAGTGTTAAATTATGGCTATTAACATAGTTGGAGTGTATAAATAAATATACAGGGTGTTAGCTAAACTTGCGGTAAAAATTCAAAGGGTTATTCCTTGGCCTATTCTAAGAATATTTTGCCCTATGATGATTTTTGAAAAACCCCTTTGTTTCGAAGATAGAGGGCGAACAAGATTTGCAACAGTAACAACATTTTATTATCAAAAAGTACACCCTAAAAAAAATGTGGTAAAATTACCCCGAAAATAGATGGCAACTGGGCTACCGTCTATTTTTGGGGTAAATTTACACCTACAGGGGATTTTTCACATGCTTGTGGAATATTCCTTGAAAGTGTGGTAATTTTCCCTGGTAAATTTACACCTCTAAAGTAATATTCCCTAATGGAATAGAATAATTTCAGGTAGATTTACCACACCTTCAAGGAATATTCCACCAGTATGTGAAAAATCCCCTATAGATGTAAATTTACCCCAAAAATAGGCGGTAGCCCAGTTGCCATCTATTTTTGAGGTAATTTTACCACATTTTTTTTTTGATGTATAGATTAGAGTAACAACAAAGAAATTAGAAATAATTGATTATTAGGTTGTTTTATCATCCAGAAATATTAAGTTTCAGTTATCTAATAACATGTTTATGTCATTTAGAACTTCAGATTCTCCACTTAAATATTCAAAATATACCATTTATAATATTAGATTTAATTTTAATAATTTCTGAAAGATATATTAATTAGTTGGATTACAGAGAGTTTACAATAATTTCAATAAATTTTTAAATTCAATAAGCAATGTTTTAAAGAGTAAACATTTTGGGGAGAAAGGTCGATAAGAAAAGCCAATAGTTACTAAGAATTGGTTGTATTCATAATACAAAGATCTAGTTGAATGTAACCATAAAATAAATTTTGACTAACAAAATGCATTAAAAAATCTTATCAATTTGAGTTTACATTTGGAGCTCTTTTATTTTTGTTGCCCTGGTCAGGGTATATTTTTAAAAGAAATACCTCTGCAGAACTTCTAATGTGTTAGAAGCCTCTTTTGCGTACTGCAAATGAAAATTAAAATATGTCACCATCATTTGTTGTAATGCAGAACGAAATGAATCTGTTGGGTCTAATAACTGTCTTTCTACCATTAAAGAATGCGACTTCACATTTCCTAGAAAAGAAAAATAAATGTAAAAAGCATATGAAATAAATATATTTTTATTAATACCTTCTTCGAAGCATATTATAAACGGTGTATTCACCTCAATTTCTTCATGTTTAGATTTATCCTGAAAATTTTTAATAAATTTAGCATTTAAAAATATATTGTATCTAGATAATTAGTGCTGCGAATCGAAGCCTCTTTATGTGAAATGTTGAATGCAGTGATTAATCGTCTTTAAAAATTGTAACCGGTAAAACCGGTTTTTAAAAGCAGATTATTGCGCCTTAAATAGGTTTTTCGAATTTAAAATATATAGCACTTTTAAAAAAGTAATACGTATTGTTTTTAGTTTGAAACTGGTTTTGAAAATCAATATTAAAAACTGAATTTTAAAACCATTTCTACTAAAAATCGATTAACCGGTTTTGATATCTGGCGATTCCCGCAATACTAGTATAACATAAATAATGTTGATTAACTATTGAACTCAAATTTGCCGTCCTGCGTCTTGCACATTTGCATGTATAAGTGCTTAATACCTACTTTACTTTGTCATTAAATCCTAGAGTAAAACACAAATAGTCTCTTCCTTACTTTACTTGTATCATCACTTAACACGAAAACATAGCCTCCATAACAGCAAAACACTAGTCGTTTATATTTCCAAATGTTTAATGAAAGAGAAAAAAAGAGTTTACTCCTTCAAAACGAAGATTTCTGTTGTTTAATTGAGAAAGTTTGATACGGTAGTTTCCTGCGTTCACTTGCACGTTGAAAACTTAAATAAATGTATCATTATCTTGTAGCAACAATACCGCCAAATGCTATTGAGGTTAAGTTCCCAGTATATCATATTAGATATCCATACGCAGTGTATGTCTATTATTTATGTGTGCTTCATAGCTAATACATGGTAATCATCTCAATACATAATTAATGTAAAATGAACTACCTCAATCTTTATTTGCAAGACAAAATGAAAAACACACCATTTACATTACCCATTACATACAGTACCTCAAACGCTTGCCCGTTGTACAGTCGACGGCTATGTAATGCATTCCCGTAACGGGTTTAATTTTTATCAAGCGACACAATGTAATGCAATGTTAAAAAAACATTTTGTGTTCCAATCAAATAACAGATGCATATATATAATATATATAATCAGAATTTCATGTCCATTGCATTGTCCATATTGTATTTATACCAACATAAGGGGTAATATTCCAGGAAATATGTTATTTTTCCTTGCTCCTAAGCAAATTCCCCAAGTGGGGAAATTACTTCATTTATTGAAGTATTTTCCATCAAAGTCGGTTTACCAGACAAAATTACACCCTAATTTGGGTAATCTGATGTTTTTTTGGTGTAATTTTACCGTATATTTCATGTTTTTTCACATACCAGTGAGGTAAATTTACCATCATTTTTTAAAGTGTACATGTAAAATTGCTCAATCTACAATAAATGTTCGAAATGGCTTCCTCCAGTCTGGATACAAGCATTCAATCTTCTCGTCATTGACTGTCGAACTCTTTCAAACACATCAGGGTCGTTTCTAATTGAGTTACACCCAGCAATTATCCCAATTGGCAAATCGTCCAAATTCTCCACTGGAGTAGCGTAAACTATTGACTTCAGAGATCTCCAGAAGAAATAATCTAGGGGGTTTAAGTCAGGATCGAGCAGATCATGCGTGTGGCCCACCTCGACCAATCCAGCGATCTCCGTATGTTGCTGTTAAAATTACAAGCAACCAAACTGAAATGTGGTGGTCCACCATCGTGCATAAACCACATTGCAATTCTTGTCGCGTATGGTGCATCCTCCAGAGAACGTTGCTTCCAAAAAGTTGCGGTACACTACGCCAGTACGTCTTCCTGGTAGAAATACCGGTCCAATTAGATAATCATCCACATTTCCAACCCAAACATTCAACAAAAACTGATGTTGAAAACGATCTTCAAATACCTCATGCGGATTTTCATCTGCCCACACATGGTTATTATAAAAATTCCTTATTGCATTTCTTAGAACACCTGCTTCTCGTAAAATGAATCTGCGTCAGGAATAGAGGATGCGAACTAAGTGTTGCAATATCCATTGACATAATGCAATACGTGGAAGAAAATCGCAGGTAATAGTGCCTGAACGCGTTGAATGTGGTATGGGTACAACAAATTGTCTTTAAGAATTTTCCAAACTGTCCAATGACTTACATTCAAAGTGTTTGCAATTTTTCACGTAGAGCAACCAGGATCTCCTTGTATCATCTCCAGCACATTCTGTTCCAATTGTACCATTCTTGCAATCATTGATCTTCCTGGCCCTCCACTTCGTTTCATTGAGCCGGTTTCACGAAGACGTCGATGAATTTTTCGAAGATTTTTCGGTCGGGGACATTACGGGCAGGGAATCGTTCAATGTACAATCGTTAGCTTCTAATGAGTTGCCATCAGCAGGTTCATACATGAAATGCATGTCAGTCATCTCGGCGTTCGTATACATCATGATAGAGGATTTCACTAACTATTAAAGACACGTCAAACAGCCAAACGTCATTCAATCTAAACAAATGCGACCGCTGAGACGTATTCAAACGAAATCCACTAATATATATATATTAGTTAATTTTTTGTATTTGATAAACTCATTGGCGTACACCATACTTTTATTTATATTAATAAATTTCAACGAATACGAATATGGTTGTCGCAAATTTTGTTCGCGCTGTATCTTCGAAACAAAGGGGTTTTTCAAAAATCATCATAGGACAAAATATTCTTATAATAAGCCAAGGAATAACCCCTTGAATTTTTGCCGCATGTTTATCTAACACCCTGTATAAAACATAAATCTTTAATTTAATTACTATTGGTTAAAATAATTAGGACTGAGCTAGTGTTAAAAGTTAGAATAGTACCGCTGTTGTTTTACTTGTTTTGTTTGATGATTACGCTGGTCTATCCCGCTGTTTTAATTGCAATTTCAAATTCATGATGTGAGGAAAACGGTGCAGCTATCAAAATTAAGGGACGTGGAGGCTGCCTCTTTCAAACTCAAAAGGATAATGATAATAACAATTTACAGCAATCAATAACAATGTGTGGGACAATTTCCCAGCTCCTGCTCCCAGAATAAGCTTTTCCACAGTTTTCCCTTATTTCTTGGCGAATGCTGGAAAATAACTAAAGTTATTCCATAGGTCGAAATATGATAACAGCTGATAGCCGAACAATTTCTTATATTTTTGTTATTATTACTAATAATTATGTATTAATAATTTTACAGGCACTTGCATATTTTTTTGCTGAACAGATTCGAATTAATTTCGAAAAGTTTTCTTAGTGTTTCAGATAATTTTAAATAAAATAACATCATTCTTATCGCGCATATATTTACCAATAAATGCATATGATTTGCATAATTGAATACATTTCGTCATTTTTAAAATTTCAATAACACATCTGGTTTGGCGCTTCCAACAAATGCCCTTTGAATTTGGAACACGTGTCGACTTGTCTAAGTTGCCGATCAGACCAATAAAAAATATAATTTAATATTTAATAACACCAACATAGAAGCGAAGTAGCGCACATTGCCACTCATTTCAAAATATTGGTCAGACAATTAAATCACTAGAAGCATTCGGTGAAACTCTCTTAAAAACCTTGAAAGAATAACGGCCATTCTAGGATCTTTTAGAAATGCACCAGGTGTGGTAGCTAAAAAAGTCTATATCAATCTTCAAGCTATTTTAGCCAAGAACCCGGGATTTTCCGCTTTGTATGAAATATCCCAAGTATAGAATGGATCTGGTTCGAATAACTGCACCATAGCAGTTGAAAAATTACCACAGTACGAATACGCACCAGTAACAGCTTCTGGTGTCGAACGATCCTTTTCATTTTGCAAAAATATTTTATCTGACAAGAGACAAAATTTTACTCCAGAAAATTTAGAAACATATCTTGTTTGCCTTTTAATAATAATTAAATCAAAATTGTATTTAATTTATCAACATTAAAAATATGTTTACCAGTTATATCTTATTATTTTTTTTTATTATTTTTTTGCTGACATTTGTTTTAAATAAAAAAAAGAGTGATTTTGTAATCATATTTTCCATACTCAAATACATATTTTGCCTATTTAAATGCATATTTCATATTCTTAGAAGCATATTTACATGCATATTTTGATATTTTTACTACATGTAAATCCGCCCTTAATTATTAATCACAGGGAAATTATTTAGTTTAGTTAGAGTAGTTAGTTAGAGTAGGAACATTTCAATTGTTATGGGATCCATATATGTAGTACTTAGCATAAGTATCCTTTTGTAGTAGCTTTGGGCCGAGCACGAGTTTTAGTTTGAATTGTAATTATTTAACTTTTCGTAAAACAGGCATTTCAACGGCAAGGGAATTCTTTTAGAACTCGTTGACAGTGCAGATAAAAAAAGTTGCATTTGTAAATATTTTTTTTTTAAATAAAATACCCTCAATATTAATGTATTTTCAAGTTTTAGCATATTTTAAATTTATAAAATATAACACATCTATACTCACTAATTTTTGAGAGTAAATATTTGAGTGAGTTTATTTTTTGATTCGGTTTGACTTACCTCAGATGATTTATAGTTTAACTTTAATATACTGAGTGTTTGTTACTAAAGCGTAAACTCATTGTTAGATCCAATGTATGCCTGAGAAAATGGCATTCAAATTTAATAAGAAACCCAAAGGTACAATAAAATACAAAGTATTCCATTTAAAATAATACAGTTGGTATCTGCTTCCAATACAACCGAAAGTCTAGCATCATTAAAAATATTTTTCTGAGGAACCCTTTATACTCTAATACAGTATAAATGAAATTCCTAACTTAATTAGTGAAGAAGCTATGGAAACCCAACGTACTTTCGAGGGGCCGTGAATATTACAAGTGATTCATCCTGAAACAGTTTCTGAAAATATTTGTGTTTAATATAATACATATCAGACATAATATCAGACGAAAAAAACGATTTTCTTATAAGAAATCTTGTATACGAAACGCGCTTTTGTTACGCGAGATATTATCCGTCTTGGTGGCCAATCTTCGCGTCCAGTAATGAATCATATTTACCTTAAATTTCGTAAATAAATAGCTTAAGTTACGTGGGGTACGATTTACTTTAGATTAGATTTACTTACTCAAGCTGTTTTGATGCATGCTCACACATAAGTGTATTGACAGATTATGAAAATAGCTCATGTCTAGCTCAATGAAGGACATTTGAAAAAAAGCTAATAGTTCTCCGAGTCGTAAGTGCTTACCTTCTTATATGACAATACAGTGACAACTTCAATGCCACTTATTGTCGAATGAATTGCGTAATAATGGGTATAATAAATATCTAGTTTCACAAGGCAAGCTTTGAAGGGCAAAATTCAAGATTAATGGATGAGTAACCAAGCCACCGATTAAGTTCTTGCATAACTCACTCGGGGAATGTTATAGTTTTCGTAAAGGGGTTGAACTTTAGCAACGTGATATGGGTACACTTTAATTATTAAAATTAAATTATTACAAATCATCCCAACCCCGTGCTCCACCTAAAAGGTACTACACGATGCTACCTATTCTAAGTACTATATGGGTTCCATAACAATTGAAATGATCCTACTCTAACTGAATAATTTCCCTATGATTCTTAATAACAAAAATATAATACAGTAACCTCGCGACCATATGAATACTATTTTTGTAAAATGATGAAATATGTGAAATGTGATTAGTTCACATAATCGCGAGTCTACTGTAAATTGGTCAGCTATCAGTTATTATTAAATGCGCCCATGGAACGACTTCGTTATCTCCCAGCATTTGCCAAAGTCATTGATTATATATAATATACTTATATAAAAGCAATGGCCACGGAGTAAGGGAAAATCATGGCAAAAACCTTACTCTGGGAGGATCTGGGAAGAAGTCCCAAACTTTAAAATAAAATGATATTGGTACAGAATGTTTTCGTTTAAAACTGAATGAACCGTTTTCTGACTTGTGATATTCATTGCAACAGCTAACTGTCTGGTGCTAATTGAGGCAGCTCGTTTAGCAAGAATAAAAAATTCTACTCTTCTACTTGTACCGTGCATCTTTCCCTTGGTGTTTCAACATTTCAATGACTTCAGATAAACGAACACGTTTCTCAAAGTGGTTGGTGCAACCTTCAAAGGACATTTTAGGATGCCTCCGGTTTGGGTAATTGTAAAACTCTAAAGGTTACGACCACATCTCTGCGCAAATTTCACTCTTATTACCACCCTAGGCGCTAAATTTCTTGGTCGACTTAATTAATCCTTCACTTCAAAATTCCTTCTTCCCATCGTGTTTAAGGCTTGCAGGAATTACACCAATACATTTACACAGACATTTTACAATTTGGTTAACTTAGAAATTAATTTTGCCATAGAGTTGGAGTTTTTGAACGTGATACACGTTTCTAGTATCTTTTGCACTAAAATCTGGTTTAAGAATACCTTATTTTTTAATTCTTAGTCCTCATTTTATCATTGATAATCACTAAACCAGATAATATGCTGAGATTTAGGCCTTTTTAACAATGATAACAAGACGTATCTTTTCATTTGAAAAAAAGATGAGCAGCAGTAGAAAACCTTGTGGTAATAGTGTTTAGATTAGAAAGTGAAAATTAGATTTACGATTTCATTTTAACATTATGATTGTACTAAATTAACTGGAATGTTAGTTAGTCTAATGGCGGGATTCTATCCACATCTGTAGCGCCTTTAAGGTTATGATATGATTAAAATATTATTATTTGTATTATATTTGCATTTTATATTACACGGTATTTCTATGTATTCTTTTGACATTGTGCTTCTCCCTTTGTTCCTTCCTTGTGAGGTACTCTCACTTTGGAAGTGGAAGGCTTCTTATGGAAGTCCTGCTCCAATTCCTTCCTTCATGATTGACCCCATAAGTAGCTAGGGAAGAAAAGGTCCACCTCCACAGGGCCCCGCGTGCAGAGGTAAGGCTAAATCAATGGGGTTCGCCAGGTGCCCCAAGGTTGGACTAGTAGACTGGTCTTCTATCCAGCCAGACATCCCCTTCAGCCTAGTCCGCCACCTTAGGATTTAGGTTTTTATTGAGGTTGTCTCCTCTCGATCCGTGCAGTTAAGCCATAACCCTCTATCCCTTTTCGGGACCTGGTTTAACAGTTGGGCTTTCGTCAGCCGAAAGCAACAACTGGCATCGTTGTAGAACCCTGTGCAAGCCCTTAGCCGCGACACGACAGCTCGGGCGAGGGGGAAGTGGTTCACGGCAACGGTCTTCATTCACCCTGCTCCGGTTTTAAGCAGAGAAAACGAACTCATAGCCACTAACCATCTCGTCTTCAGCGAACCCTGACAAGATGGCCTTTCCCCTATCCACCACCTCGAGGACGCGCCTGGTAGGTACTTCCAACCCCCAGGGCCGAGATGGTTGCCTCATCATTCGTTTGCGGTGTATCATTCACTGCTGCTCCAGTGAGTATCTGTGTTAAGGTATTTCTTTTTGATTCACTCAGCCACTGCACCACGTGTCGTAGCCTTGGTTATCGCCCGTAGACGCTTCAGATCCAGTGAATATCATTTCGCAGCTCTTTCTTCCTAGTTTGTATGGGAATTCATTGCCTGCAGCAAGTTGTTGTGCAATATGCTGTTGCACACTGGAAATGTATGGTTATCTAACAAAACCTACCAAACTAGCAAAATTTGTCTACGTTGCAATGGGCTGGTTTATCCAGAGTTGCTATCTACAGTGTCTTGCTTATTTTATCGCAGGATATACGATGTGTTTTGGCTTATGTATTACAAAATGAATCGACATATAAATCAGGACAACGAGTCCACCGAAAAAAACAATATTTTTCCTACGAACGCTTTAACGGCTCTTGTTTTATGTTCCATTAAACAGCACGTTATACCTGAGCCGCCCATATTAAAAGCAAACAGTGTAGCATTACGCGTGCTTTATTCTACCCGTGGGAATACAAATTTTCCGTTCCATTTTTCCCAAAAGTCGTCCGCATGTGACAGTCGTCGAAATTCACCACCCATTGTCGGCACGTTAAATCATACCACCTATCCGCACACGTTCGCATATATATTCGCATGCAATTTACATATAAAAAATTCACGGCAAACGCGATTATGGCCTCGTGTACCGTCATTAACAAAAATTTACAAACTGTGTGTCAGAGAGTGCTCCTATATCGTCCGGTTAATTGTTCCGCTCTGACTCTTTGAATTATTTCTGCTAATGCGGCCAGGTCCTACTGCAATGGACACTGGTTGTAAATCGTACAATACAGAATGTTTCGGGAAATGTGGATTTTTTGAGATTTTTCTTCATGGAAAGGTATTAACTAGAGAGATGGAATGTTTATTTTTTTTCTTGTGCATATTTAACCTACATCATTGCTCCTATGTTTTTGTATAGACATTTATTTATTATAGTTTCACTTACAAAATATACAATATACGCAGACTTATATCGTAGCAATTCATATTTTTGCATAATATTAAAACATATTTTTTTTATAGAATATATATTATTATGATTCTCCCGGCTAATGCTTTTTACGGCAAAAGAAAAATAAATAAATAACTTTCTATAATAAAACAGTGCAATCATTAATAACATGTTGCTATCAGCGAATTCTCAGGGCGTATTAGATAGTAGCAATTTTCCAGAGCATGAGACCGGATTGAATAATAACAAAAAAAGTTAAATATTGTTTATAAAAGGTTATAGATATTAAATAAAATGAATGATTGCAAAGTACCAAAGGATGGGGAAGAGGGTTAAATAAAACAACGTTTATAATTTATTTCCCACGTTGCGACTGTAGGGGTCGTTTTGGCCAGTGAGGCGCTGGAGAGGTGTCGGATTGAGCGCCACTGGGTTGATTCTAGTGTTGCCTTCCTTGGCCCGACGCTGTCGCCCGGTACTTTAGCCACAGCCCAGAATGGCTATTTTCCAGTAGGGGAAACAAGGGATTGGTACTTGCCGAATATTGATTTATAAATAATTAAATTGAATGAAAAAGTTAATTAAATAAAAAAAAAAAAACTAATGCGCCAAAGACAATAAAATTGAATTAAATAAAACTCGGAAAAACTATTTAAACAGTTATATTAACAGTTGATTAGGTGAAGCCAAACACTAAACGATTACAAAGTGTAAATACACGAAATGAACTTTTGGGAGTGACGTGTTATTGTCAAAAATTTGTATTACAAAGAAACAAGAAAAATCTACCTACTCGATCGAGCATGCAATTGGACACGACCTACCATTGTTTTAATGTGAAAAGATGAAAGAAAAAAAATTAAAATAATATCAAAAGTTACGTTAAATTAATCTGAATCCAATGGTAGTTCGTTACTACAAATACAAAAAAAAATAAATCTTAAAATTAACTTACATTTAAAAACAATGCGCAAACAGTTGATTGCCACCAAACACCTCGGGGAGGAAGAAGTAGAAGAAGCAGGTGGATGAAGAGGCAGGTGGATGAAGAGGGCCCGTGTCCGTGTACGGCTTGGGGACGCTGCTTGTGAGATCCGCGTCAGCGGGTTTCCAGTGGAAGTTTTCGTCGCCAAAATACAATAACTCAAAAATTGCTTCCGTGGAGTGGTTTCCTTTTGACCTGATATCCCCCCACAGGGGTTACCGGACGGGTAATTTTGGTCAAAAGGGGGGTACGGCAGAGCGTCGCCTCTTAGACGGTTATGTCTACACACTTAGCGGGCTGAAGAGTAAGTGAAGTGAAAAAAAAGGAGAGGAATCTATCTCCCGCGCTATGCCATTAAGTAGCCAATAGGATCCGAGTATCGAAGATTAAGGGTTTTGCACGTGGTCGTGTTTATGCGAAATTTCTAACGTTGCAAGTACAGTGCGCACAAAAAAAATGTGCAGCAATTAGCAAAAATGAATAAATTCGGAGCTAATTATGAACGGAGTTTAATGAAATTTTACAATACAAATGCATCTAAATAGATACTAAAATTTGACAATTTAAGAATTTAGAAAAAGGTCACAAATAAAGCGCTACATTTACAAAAAAACAACTTCAAGGTTAAACGTGACGTTATATGAAATAAGTAAATAGCGAAATTCTCGGTAACTAGTAAAGGTCAATGAATTTAGATAGTTTCAGATAAGATAGGGTACAGTTAGAGAAATAAAAAAAAAGGTGCGCAATGCTTTGAGATTGAAAAAAATGAAACAAAAATAGGGGGCATTAAAATGAGTTAAAGACGGAATAGGTAAATGAGCAGTAAAATAAGTTCTAACAGTCCTTAAAGAGAGATTAAATAAGAAAAGGTGTTTTCAACACGTAACAATGTATAATTCATTAATAAGTTTATATCAGAAACAAATAAATAGCATGAGAACTCTTACTCTCAGGGTGAGTATAGTTATTTGGGATATTCAAACAAGTATTATCAATTATCCAGTATAATTTAGATTCTTTAATTCAAAAAGGAACTTTTAAAATGTCCCGCGCTATCATAAGAGAATAGAAAACCACCAACCACGTTTGCCAACTTACAAAAGCTCAGAATTTAAATCTCATACGAAATAATAATAATTTAAACAATGTTTTGACCAGATACCTCGTTTATCGGTTCTTACAGACGCCAGAGTATCTCCGAATGTGATTTCCTTGTAGTGACAATCCAGATTCGCTCGTATATTCACATCTTTCGTTACATTCAGGATGTATGATTAGACTAGGAACAGCAAGCACATGCACACTCCCATGTAGAACAAGTATCCATGTATAGTAAACACCAAATTTGTGAATTTATCCCCTTCGATACCAGATATACCCCCGCAATATGGTTTAATTCATTTATATTTGATGAGAAATGACACAGCTTGTCTAAGACTTTTTATCAACTCCCAACACGTAACCAAGGATTTTCATACATTTTCTTTATACGAATCACATTGAGTCACTCCCCATTCAATTAAAATAGATACCTAGAATACCAGGCTATCGTACAGTTGTCAGACGATAAATTATATTCAACTTCCATGACTACTAGTGTGAATTAATCCAAATTATACTGGACTTGCAAACAGGTGTGTACATAAAATGGTAATTGCATTTCAATATGGTTGGTAGCTTTCCTCTTATGAAACACAGCAATATATTAAAAATTTTTATAAAGACTGTATCTCGTGTAACTTCCGTTTTCCACCTGACTGTGCTTTTCTTCTGTCAGACATATCATTTATTTCACCCTAGCAAATATAAATTTTCGATTTTTGTTAGCATTTAATAATATAAAGACACCCATCGTAACACCGAAAACGAGCAACAGGCAAGAGATAATTCTGGGTAACAGTTTCGAATTAAGTCTATTAAATAGAGACTGACGTTTCTGAGTCCAAAGTCCCTTTTATTTTTTTTTTAACAAATGAAAATAAAGAACTGAAAGATCTATATAAAACGTTCATAATCTCCATTTCAAGGTGATGTGCAAAGCGCTTTGGACGTCTCCGGCAACTGGTGTAAAACTAATGTAACTAAAAGGTACTAAAAGTAAGCAACAATTTAGACAGAACAGGCGTTAAATTTAAACAAACTAGATTTACTTGCGAGTTCAGTTGCCAGTTACAGTAAGGCACAGTCCACACCGGAGTAATGCGGCCGCAATACGTCAAGCGACATAACCAGCAACACGACACGTACCGTGTAAATATATAGCCAAAATGCGCATCGGATGGTTACCACACGTAAAACGACAAACCACACAACCAGTACCACGACAACTAAATTAAATTTACCCGACACGTGCCGTGTTACTGGTTTTGTTACTTGTCGTATGACTCCGGTGTGAACTCCGTCTAAGGCAGAGTACACACCAGAGTGATACGACACGTATACGATACGAATACGACAAGCGATACAACCAGTAACACGGCACGTGCCCTAAAAATTTAAATTAATTATCGTGTTTCTGGATGTGTGGCTTGTTATATTGCGTGTCGTAATCCTCCGGTGCGCATTCTGTCTAAATTTACACGGTACGTGTCGTGTTGCTGGTTGTGTCGCTTGTCGTATTGCGGTTGTATCACCCCAGTGTGTGAACTCTGCCTTAGGCAAAGTGAAGTGGCACTCTTCTTCTCTGTTGACGGTTTTATTCTTCTCTATCTCTATGGCTTCCCTGATAAGTCTTTTTCCGTAGTTCTTGACAGTAGCTATCACTTTTACGTTGTTGAAGTCCAATTAGTGTCCGGTGTTGTGCATGCGTTCTGCCATCGCTGCCATTGCTCGATCCTGTTCAATCTTGTCTCCCTCTCGTGTTCCTTTATTCTTCTGTCGATAGTTCTTCCTATTTGTCCCACTGTTCGCATTGGCATGTTATCTTATAGACACCCTCTAAATAAATACTGGTGAATCGACGTATTTCCGTGGGATTACGATCGTTTCATTTAAGGATTTTAGTTAAAGATTTTTGTTTAATTAAATTAAGAATTAGACCCTGTAACGCCATCTAGCAGCTAAGTTTCGTACTTCTTTGCTGGTTCCAACGCATCTTTAGTCAGGTGATAGTCAAAAGTAATGTCCCATTTTTTGTTATTTATTTTCAAATTATTAGTAATTCATTGTCCATTAAAATAGCTTTTCATTGTTCAATTATTATTTCAAGTTTCGTTCATTAAAACCCTTTTTTTTGGCGGGAATTACTCCGCATTGTTAGTTTGTCAGTACTGATTTGGTTAACGTTACGCATTTTACGTTTCCGTCCGCTTGGTAAGCGAAGAGACGTAACACCGGCTTCCTTGAACGCCACACGCTCTATTAGTTCGCTCCGTGAAAGTTTTATTAGTTACCACGTTTGTTGTAGCATATTGTCACATGAGGAACATCAAGTATCGAGTGCATTTTCTGTTTTACCTGGAGCTGCCAGGAGAAGTGTTCGTTGCAGCGATATTTTCCTGAAAAGGGGTTTATAACCAGTAGCGCTAGCCGGCATCCATTTAGTTTAACAGCGTCACCCGTAAGTCACCGGAAAGCGGACTCTTTTTCTGTTGTTAACTTTCTTAGTTTTGGTAATCCAGTCCTGTCCTTTAGGACCTATTTTGTATTGGTGTGAATTTAAGGGAGCAAATTGCGCCACGCCTACAACAACAGCGTGACGCGATAATTATCTTCTGAACATACGCCGTACGCCGACACCCGTCAAAAGTTACCAGCTAAGTTTTTACTGTTTTTCTTGTACCGTATCAAAATTGAATTTACCGCCAAATCCTATCACGTCGTAAATACCGCCAAGCCGAAATACTAAACTGCTTTGAAATTTGAATTTATATTTCTTAAATACCATCGATGATAGCAAATTTACCCATTGCTCATCGTATATAATTTAGATTGTTAGTTAAGGAAATAGCGAACCAATAATAGTGTGACGCCAGGTCATTGTCTTTTGACCTTAACCCACAAATTTGACCTACTTTTTCGGTGACTCCCGCTATGTATGGTACACACGTCGTCCCTCTCCGTGGTTCTGTACTTGTCTCCAGTGGCGCCTTCTTCTTAGTGGCTCTCCTTATGTCGATGTCAGTGTAACCATTCTTCTTCAGTGCTTTTCCCAGATGTATCTTCTCACTGGCAAGATATTGTTCGCCACTGATAGTTTCGGCTCTGGATAGTAAAGTTTGTATTAACGTCTTCTTCTGCATTGGATAATGGTGAGATCTTGCATGTAGATATCTATCGATGTGCGGCTTCTTTCTAAATACTGCGTGTTGTAGTGTTCCTTCTTCTGTTTTCTTAACCATAACATCTAGGAAGGGGAGATTTCCATTTTGTTATTTCTCCATGGTAAACGAAATACTGGGTACTGTGAGTTGATGTGTTCCAAGAACTGTTGCAGTTTCTTTTCTCCGTGTTGCCATATTACAAAGGTATCGTCGATACATCGCAGCCAGCACTTCGGTTTAATATCGCTGGAACTTATAGCTTCTTCTTCAAATGCTACCATAAACAAGTTGACTATTACCGGTGATAAAGGGCTTCCCATTGCTGTTCCGTTCTTCTGCTCGTAGTATTTTCCGCTATACAAGATATATGTAGTGTATGAGCACAGTTTTACTCATTCAATGATGTCTTTCTGCAATCCAAGTTTTGCAAGTAAGGCGAGCGCGTCCTCTGTAAGTATGTTTGTAAATAGCGGTATAATGTCGAAACTTACTAGAATATTTGTAGGTTCAGTCTTCAGCGTAGACAGAATGAACCTACGAAATATTTCGAATTCTTCACATATATGGCTTTAGTAAGTTTGCTAAATATTTCGACAAATCCGGTGATCCAATATTGCTTACAATCTGGCTTAATGGCATTCCTTCTTACAGTATTTTTGGTATTCCGTGCAGCCTGGGTGGTCTGGTAGCTCTTGGTATCAATCTGTTCTGCATCTCTTTAGGTATCGATGAAATATTTATGCTCTCCCTCACTGTTTTTGTGATCTTCTCTGTTGGATCCTTTCTTAATTTCTTGTTGGTGTTCTCGTCGACTAGTTCATTCATCTTTTTTCGGTAATCTTCTTCATTCAGTAGTATTGTCGCATTCTTTTTGACTGCTTTGAGGATAACGATGTTTTCTTCAGCTTTCAAATTTGTAAGTGCTGCCTCTTCTTCCCTGAATAAGTTGCGTTTCGGTGACTTCGCTTTCTTCAATGTTCTGCTTACTTCTTGTTGCACTTCTTTTGCTTCGATATTTGGAATTCCTTTGATCACTGCTTCTACCTCCGTGATGATTTCTTCTGTTGGTACTTTTTTGGGTGCAATGGCATAGTTCATCCTTAAGGCAAGTACTTTTATTTCGTCTGCAGATAGTAGCTTCGTTGGCAAATTAACCACAGCATTCTTCAGAGCGCCAGGTGATTGGTGATCTTAGCCTGATCTTCTTTACTTGTGTTGGCTTGGATTTCTCGAACTGAGTTTCTTCTGCTGGCCAGGTTATGCAGTCGATAAGATCCCAGTTTTCCTTTGTCATCTTGATAGCTAATGCCAAATGTAGCTCCTTGATCATCTTGGAGATCAACTGTAGCTCCGTATATACTTGGTGCAGTCGTCACCATATTAAGCCATATAGATAGACAAGAATAAAACCGTTAACAGAGAAGAAGGGTAACGCGTGGAAGGGTCTATTACGAAAAACCGTCACGGTCAACACACAGTTGGATGCACCAGGGGAGCATATAAGAAGTACGTCGGACCATGGAGTATCAGTTCAGTTATCTTAAAGAAGCAGTATGAACAGCGAAACGTCGAGCGAAAGTTTTGACCAACGGCGAAACTCAGACGAAGTTATTGAAGATGTTTAAAATTTTTAAATAATCCTTTTTGGACGTCGGAATGAGCTAGGCGGACGTTTTTTTTTTATATAAGATGGAAGTATTCAAAATGTCTCAAATTAGGTTTAATTCCCCCTTCCTCTCAGGCGATCAAAATTTAAATTTAATCATTCTTGGTCATGTACAGAGATTTATCAATGGCAAATTTGATATTACGTATTTAAAATATGAAAGCACAATTTGGCGTAATATTAATTAAAATTATTTGTAAAATACGTTTAACTAGCACTTACATTACAATATATAACATCGAGCGAATCACATTTAATTCAACTTCTACGCCGCTAACATATCAGTTGGCCATCTACTCGATGTGTAATATATCGGTGTTGTGACGTCTGAGTCATATTTAAATTCCTCACGTTTATAATGACGATATAGCTGTGCGAACATAGATACGGGTAAAAATTTCTGCCAGGCTATTCATTTACAAAGATTGGTCTCGTTTAAGCATGCTTACACTAGACTGCAGTCATTTGATCCATCTATGTAGAAGTCTTCCCTGGTGTAATGCTTTGATTATTGCCATGCTTTCAATTCTGCTTGTTGAAATATTCTCATAGAGACCATTATCAATATCGATCCGCAAGTAGAGGAAAGAAGACATGTTATTGCCTAGTACACAACATGCATTTACGTCGTGGGTATGTCTGTAAATAGAAACATGTCAGCAATAATTCTAAGAGTTTCTTATTTTATCGAATCAATGTCATTCCTTATTACTGAAATAGGTTTGATTTGTATGAATACGTAAAACAAATTATAACACGTCAGCCACACATCATATGTTAACGATATCGTGCTTTCTCTAGGTGAGTAGCAAGTACACGATTCAACAATGTCAAGTTCCCCTTTACGTTGCTGACACCAGAGCACTCCTAATTACATCTAAGTAAGCGTGGGTACGTTTCAAAATTAGAACATTCCGGTAAATTACATAACGTTGCAACGTTTACATATCTGCTATAATAGCAGTCAAGTTTGAATAGAAAACATGAATCTAGTATGATAATATTGTAATAATCGTTTAATAAATGACATAGCAGTTCTACTGGGGACCTTACTTCCGGGTTGTAAGGTTGCCTAATCAAAAGCAGAATACGACTAGGAAGATGTCGCTAATGTAGTGCAGTCAGAACCCCAAAGCAATTACGCCATGTCATCTGTTCTCTACTGTTACACATTCATTTCATTGTACGTCTTATTAGATGTGGTGTGAGAAGGCAGCTGTTAATGGAAAATATCATATGTTCCGTGTTGATCTGAAGATGTTTAGTAATCTCAAAGTTAAAAATCTGATCTGTGAACATATTTTTGTCATATATAAACATCCTGTTGAAAATGTAATTCCAGTTTTAATACTAATGTTTAATTTATTATTATTATTTTGAAATTTTGACTTTAAATTCCTATCTTTGTTTTCGCTGGTTATGCTGCTTTGTGAGCCAAACAAAAAAGCTCACAAAATAGAGATTGGAAAGAATAAAAATTCCAATATAAGTACACATGCCATGACAATGGCATGTGTACTTGATATTATTTAAGTGTAAAGTTACTAATTTTACTTATACATATTTTAAAAATAATTTGATATAACAAGAAAAAGATATAAAATGTAGCAGCTGACAGCTAGACGATGTCCAGGTGATGTAGGAAATCTCTGCATTTGGCAAGTCCTTTAAGGCATTTTCCTTCAGAATATTCCCTTCAGGAAGTATAGATGATCAGCAGTGATATACCTATACGTCGAAATTGAATATTAGAATTTAAATAGTATATTTTTACAATAGATATTGACAGATCAAAGTTCGATCCAAGATAAATTTAATGACAATCTTTTTATTTTTTTTTGCAGTGTACTTATTTTATTTAAACTTAATCTAATAATGTTTTTGCTATGCATTGGCATTCCAATTGCATTGATATGTCAACAGAAAGACATGGGAAATTGTTGAAAATTGGGTTCTGTCACAATTCTATGTGTATAAATAATTGCCTACTTTTTTGTGTACAGTAATGAATTTTAAGAGTGTTAATTTTACATAGCAATAAGTGTATTTTTCCCATGATCCAGAGACACCTACCTTTATTATATTTTAATTGTAAGGTGATTCCAGAATTTAGCAATACCTAATTATTTATTTTTATTTCGTTTAAACATTCGACAGTCCATTCGGTGACATGGGCATTCTCATGTATTAAACAAAGTATATTCCCCTCATTTGGGTGAAATTAACGGACATTCTGCGACAGTTGTACTCCTTGTCGCAGACAATCGTTTTCAAGTCGGTTAAAAGTTTTCAATTCGAAACCATTCAACAGCCAAGCTACGTCAGAGGCAGACGTGTCTCAATTTGTTTTTCGTAAAATTTAACGGCTATTTAAAAAAAATCCATTTTATTCCAAATTACAACCTAAAAGTAATTGTTAATTGTTAAACTAAGTTTATCACATAAATATTATCCAAATTACCTACAACCTTTTTGGGTAATTTTTCTCCAACGACGTTTTTTCCCGAATCTCCTGAAATGTTCCTGTCCTGATCGAGCCATCCTCCGTGATCTGAAGTACCTACGATGTACCAGGGCCCCTAGCAGATACCTGACTATTCCGATGTCCGCAGAATTCGTCCTTGTAGAAGGTATTCCTCGTCAAATCTACCTAAAAATAAACATATTATTTCAATCCTAATCTAAATTGTGTAAAATGCTTTTATATGCATTGGAATTCCAATTGCATTGATATGTCAACAGAAAGATATGGAAAATTGCTGGAAATTCGGTTTCGTCACAATTTTATATGTATAAATAATTGCCCACTTTTTGTTCAATTTTAAGATTGTTAATTTTACGTAGTAATAAGTGTTGAAATTTTTGAATCTATTTTTCTCATAATCCAGTGATACCTACCTTTGTTATATTTTAATTGTAAGGTGATCCCAGAATTTTGCAATAATTATTTATTTTAATTTCGTTTAAACATTCGACAGTCCATTCGGTCACATGGGCATTCTCATGTATTAAACAAAGTACATTCTCCTCACTTCGGTGAAATGAACGGACTCTCTGAGACAGTTGTACTCCTTGTCGAAGACAATCGCTTTCAAATCGGTTAAAGTTTTTCAATTCGAATGGATTTCATTAACCAACTTTCGTCAGAAGCAGACTTGTCTCAATTTATTTCGTAAAATTTAACGGCTATAGTGAAAAAATCCAATTTTATCCTGAAGTCTAACCTAAAACTGATTGTCAATTTTTAAACAAGTTTATCACATTAATATTATCCAAATTACCTACAACTTTTGGGCAATTTTCTGCAACAACGATTTTCCCGAATAATGTTGCTGTCCTGAGCGAGCCATCCTCCGTGATCGGAAGTATGAAGGCCCCCATTTAGATGTCCCGTTCCGGCCTGCCACCTGGATTCCCGCTGATTTCATTTCTCCAAAGGTACTCCGCGTTCAAATCTACATAAAAATAAAATTTTAATCCTAATCTAAAGTTTAATATACTTATAAGAAATTTCATTTTTATACGTTCAGTAAATTTTGAGGTTAGGAATTTGTATGTTTGTATTAGCGCTGAATGGTATGCAGTCACTTGGGGAAAATTTGTATACGTTGGTACTCCTCTATGTTAACATTTGATATGTATTTACGGTACGAACCGATATCCAGTAATTTTACCATCAAGGTTAGTCATTCTGATTTACACGTCTTGTAAGCATAGCATAACTCCATTTCAACGTTCAAAAAACGCGGGAATTTTGAAAGTTAATTTAGACGTATTCACGTTCTGTATAATGAATTTATATTGCAAAAAGTGGAATTACTAGCAAAACGTAATTGTTTATTAATTAATCGAACTCACGTAACTTACCTGAGATAATAATAGCCTCATATTTATGTTGTTTTACACAGGTTCACATTTCGAACTTTCTTATTAAATAAAACCACTTTTATTCACACTGAAATGTTTTCTTTATCATACAAAATTGATCATAATTGATGTACAAGAGTCTCGTGCATGTCTTAGAAACTGGCCATTATACATACAAATTAAATACCTTTTGTACTTGATACTTTACCAGTATCCTTATTGACTAGCTATGTTTTCTGCTTCCAAATCCTTACTTCTTTTTCGGTTTTTCGGTAATCTTCAATAAGTATCTGTTCATCATTCCGCTTTAAAATTGTGAATAGCGAATTAAATTAGAATTCGTTCTTAGCGTAATCATAAAGCTTTTGAAATTTGATAAATTCTCCAGAATAGCTGATTTTTCTTGTTTGCAAAAGACTGATAAGCGTCGAAAACGAACATAATGTCACGAATACTTTCGAATAGGCGTGACGAGAAAAAACGGGTGGATTTTAATTCACGAAATCAAATTATTCCGTTTAATTTGCCCCCGTTTTTCAGGCCACGTCCGCCCAAGTATTCGCGATGTCCGCACTCCGTACAGACTGGAAAAAAAATCCCATCAGATCTGGAGCAAAGAAATGAACGTCAGCATCTTTCAAAGAGATCCCAAATCGTCTGTCTTTTGGTATATTGTAAAACGATATTATTAAAAAAAAGGAAAAACGATTTTTAAACTCCATTGTTATCCATTCTCGTAATTTCACGAACTGAGGTAAAAGCATTGGTTGCAAAAGAGATTCGATTTGTGCGTATAAAAGAGACAAATAAACAGATTTCGTTTGAATAGGTGGCACGTAGTACTACTGCATTGTTAACAGATATTTGCTCCAAGGCCCATCAATTTACCTGGTTATAGAGATTACACTTCACTTTTTTTCGGATTTAATTTTTAAATCGCAAGGGGCTTTGGATTTTGTATTCGTATTAATGATTTTTTTTTCTGTGCTAGCTGGATTATTCATTCAAAGTATATTAACGATCATACCGATCTTGTATTAAAATCAAAACGTTTGTATATAAATAGGCAGCGATGGTATGTATGTATGTATGTATGTAAATAGAAGGGTGGTGTTACACTGCGACCTAAAAGATCTATTGTGTCCCCTAATCTTGCTGCTTTACAGTTGGCCTTCCAATCCTATTCCTTTTAGAAAGTGTAGGATGTCAGAGGGCCCCAGTCTAGGTAAGTCTCCCTCTTCGATTTCACATGTTCCCAGGTGCAATGCCCTCGAGTTGCACAGTGCTACGCAGTTTGAGAGGAGGTGGATGGATTTATGTTCTCCACAAAATCTGCATTGAGAATCTTTTTCCAATCCAAGCTTACTCAGGTGTCCTTTCAGTCTACAATGGCCTGAACGTATTCCTGTTAATATGCGAACATTGTTCTTACTCTGGTTGATGCATTCTGTAAACTTCTTCTGGTTATAAGTTCCCAGAAGAATTTTACTTTGCCTCATTCCCTGGAGATTTTCCCAGTAACTGGATTTTCTCTGCTCCATTTCCATTTTTAGTTTCTTCAGTATTGTACTGCTACTTAACCCGTAAAAGAGTTCATGCCCTACAAAAGGCATTCCAGCCCCTTTTTTTGCGAGGTTATCCGTTATTTCGTTTCCTTCCACTCCTGTGTGACCCGGAACCCACAGGAGGGTTACTTTATTTCTTTTGCCTAGCTCATTTAATTTCCCTAGGCATTCCCAGACCATCTTGGAGCTGATTTCATATGAGTTCAGCGCCTTGATGGCTGCTTGACTATCAGACACGATGATAATCTCCTGCTTCCGATAGTTCCTATCCATAATGAACTGAACACATCTTCCAATAGCGTGTATTTCCGCTTGAAATATACTTGAGTATTTTTCCAAGCTTTCGAAATATGTAGTTCTAGGCCCATATACTCCTATTCCAGGTCCTTCTGCCGTTTTGGAGCCATCAGTATACCATTTGATGGCATTTCTATTCAAGTTCAAGATGGTGTTATGATCCCATTCGCTCCTGTAACCTAGCTTTATGGTCAATTCCTTCACAAAGCTAATTTTTTTTAACATATCATCCCGGGGCATATCCCAGGTTTGATCACCGTCAGGAGATTGAGGCCTATGCCTAATCATTCCTTCCTTGACCATTCTTAGTGCGGTTCTTTTCGCCACGCCCTCTACTACAATGTGGAGGGGGGCAAGATCCAATACTACTTCAATAGCTGCTGTTGGGCAGGTTCTCATAGCCCCCGTTATGCATACACATGCTAATCTTTGCACTTTCGAGAGGTTAATTCTCGCGGTGGCCAGATTAGTTCTTTTGCTCCATGCTACTGATGCATAGGTGATGATCGGTCTCACTATCGTTGTATACATCCAAAGCAGTATTTTTGGGTTGCATCCCCAATTTTTCCCTGCAAAGTTTCTACACAACATCAGAGCTCTTTTGGCCTTGTTGGTTACTTCAAGTTCATGTTAGTTCCATAGAAGTATATTGTCTAGGGTAAGGCCTAGATATTTAACTTCCGCTCTCCAGTCTATATTTTGCCCATCCAGTTTTATGGTTCTAAGATTGGATTTTCTTTTCCTGAATGCAGCGATGGTAAGTTCAGAATTACTTTCGTTGTAGCAGTGCTAGGTAGACAAACCAGCCTTTGCACATATGATGCTAACATATTTCTAAGCATTCACTAAACCACATCGTACTTATCTGGTAAGTACGTTGCGGTTGGCACCTATCATAATCTGCATTTCTTCTTTTTTTATTTCTTGTAGTTTCCTGAATCGTTTAAATATATCCATTTGTAACCTCTTATAGATTCGTATTTATAGCCATTAATTGAAAATTGACAACAAAACTATAAAAGCGACTATCAAGTAAGGTATAGCTATTATACCCTAGATCCCTAGAATATAACAGTAGCGTCAGCATTTGCGTCACACGTGGATGTATTCAATGAAGTAAAATTACCTAATAACTATAATAAGACCCACTTTCCTATTGAGTATCCCAAAAGCTCCTTTGCGCGGTACGTGATAAGATTTTCAATCCTTTTAAGTTCGTCTAGGGTACAAGAAAGCTGCATCAGACAGGATCTCTAGTTCAGGGTCTAATCTAATACCGGATGGACGTCCGTTTGTGGTTAGTAAAACACAAATACCTTTTGCGTCAGGTGAAAAATTGCATTTCAACTGTACTGCCAGAAACTTTTTCATTATTTTGCCATATTAAGAGTAAAAAGTATCAAAGCAAATACGTAAATAAGGGCATATTATTGGATATTGCTAACACTAATTTCTATCGATACATTCTGTGCCATCTAGTAGTGAATGTTACGTGGACAGGATGTATCATTCAATTCGCTTTCTGTAGCCGTAGAGTAAAAAAGTCACTGAATGAAACAATGCTGACCTTACTTTGATTTTATACAATTGTTTTGGGCAGCTGCACTCCATAGAGATAAATTGAATCAGAAGACGTAGCACTGTTGATTTGAGATGAGTGGCATTTACCCTAGATGAACTCAATTTAACAATGTTAGGTCTGGAAGTGGGGTATAGCGTACACAATCCTGTTACTCTAATTGGTAAGTTTGAAATATACACAGCGATTCATAATCTTGTTACTATTACTTATTCCTATTGAAGTTACTCACGTAAAAGTAATATTATACTCGAAGGGAATAATTCAAACTTTAAATTAAGTGCCATGCAATAACCAATAAAATATTCGCAGCATAAATTCCAAATAACCGTTTAGAAAGCAAAAATAGAAGAATGAAAGTTTAATTTTGGTTTGTATCCGGTATAATAAGCGTTATAATATACAGGATATAAATTGTTGGAACTACACAACATGTTAATACTTAAATACGAATGGAGAGAAACCACTCTCCTCAAACTCATCTAACAGTCATACCATCTTTCCATAATGCGCAATTCTTCTCAGCTTTTTGCTCAGATGTTACTCTGAGCAATTTGTGTGAGGAGCTTTTTGTTCGGGAGCTTCTTTCCGAGATTTCCTGAGCAAATTTCGTGTGCATTTTTTTGCTCAGGAGCTTCTTTGGGTTTTCTGAGCAACTTTCGCGGGAAGATTTTTGCTAGGGAGCTTTTCCGAGCAACTTTCGTAGGGAGTGTCTTCTGAACCTTTCTGAGCAAATTTCGCGGAAGCTTTCTGTTCAAGAGCTTTCTGAGTAACTTTCGTGAGTAGCTTTTTAATCAGGAGCTTTCTCTGAGCTTTTATGAACAACTTTACTTCGGGTTTTTGCTCGAGAGCTTTTCTGAGCAACTTTCGCGTGGAGCTTTTTCCTCAGGAACTTTCTGAGCAACTTTCGTTGGAAGCTCTTTGCTCTGGAGCTTTTCTCAACAACTTTCGTGGGAAGTTTTTTGTTCACGAGCTTTTTTCTAAGCTTTCCTGAGCAATTTTCGTGGGTAGCTTTTCTGAGCTTTTCTGAGAAACTTTCATAGGGAGTTTTTTTGCTCAAGAGCTCTTCTAAGCAACTTTCGCGGGGAGCTTTTCTTCATGGGCAGCTTTTTGCTTAGGAATTCTTCCGAGATTTTCTGAGGCACATACTTGGGGAGTTTTTCGCTCAGGAGCTTTGAAGGAGCGATTGTATTGGTTAATGTTAAGCAGAGTTATGGCAAAATCATAGCCAGAAAAACATCCGAAACATGCTAAACTGAATAAACACTTTTTTTGAAGCGATTTTTCGAGAATCCGCTAGTAAAAACATTGTTGTTGCTGCTAAACTTGGTTACTATCAATTGGGATTTACAACCAGTACATTGACATGTTGGGCTGCAATTGCAATTTATACCTGAAAATTTAAATGCCTTTTGGCGTAAAAACAATTATTACATTTAGTTTTTAGTGTAAGCATAGACCAAAAACCGTTTTTGCCTCATTTTACCTCTATGAAAGGCGTTTTTCATCTATGCTTACACTAAATAGAGACATCGTCTTTTATAACTCATAAACAATTTACTTTTGTGTGATTCTAACATAGGTGCACATACGGAGAAAAATTATTTAAAAAACAAATGCTACCACTGCATTTTTTTTTAATTTTAGATGGGCACGTTGTAAGTAAAATGTTTATAATAAATTTTTCTCGTAAAATTGTTTCATTATTGTTTGGACTATTTCGCGGCCACCTGGATAAGGGACGATGATCTGTTTTATTGTTTTCCATTATTATCATTATTAATATTGTTACTGACACTTCTTTTTATTAATCTTAATATCCGTTTATGAAAGTATGTTAATTTAATATTACTTTGAAAATCATTTAATTGCTACAATGGTACTTCTGGCTTCATTAATTTCTTTAATGTTATTGTTCTTATTATCATAGATTTGCCTTTTGCTTTTTTCTCATTGCTACCTTTCTATGTTTAAATTAATTAAATTAAATTTAGTCATATGTTATCATTATAAGATATTTCTTTCTTTTTTTTTGACTTTCTCTATATCTATGGTACTTTTAGGTATAAACTTTACTTTACATTACATTGTTTCTAATATTTAACAGCATTATTAACAGAAGGGATATAGTTATGAAACTTCACGGCTGAACATTACAGATGATATTCTGACATTTACTGTTCCACGGCCTTGGTATTATTGCACTTTCCTAAAGCCTTTAACACAGTTGACCATCGTACATTTCTGTTACTTCTGAGCCCTTTAGGTTTCAACGATTAAGCAGTTAATCTAATCAAAATTTTTCTTATTTACCGTAAGCAAAGTGTTCATCTTGACTGCGCCAAGTTTGGCCCTCTAACTCCATATTGCAGGGTCCCACAGGAATCTATTACCGGCCCGCTTCTTTTTTCTATATGTAATAGTCATTTGGCTAACAGAATCAGTTTTTGCAGTATATCAGCGCCGATTAGATATCCAGGCCTTCCATAAGGAGTGGGAGAAGGTAGCGTGTCGGAGTGCAGCTTATTGGTCACACAGAGATGAGTATGTGATGATTGATTCGCTGTCTGCCATAGGTCAAATGCAGTTAATCTGGCCTCCCTTTCCACAACAATGTGCAAGGGTGGTCAGTCCAGAAGAACTTGCAGTGCCAATTAAAACTGCCCTTCCACCTAAGGCCCCGTCTTAGGTGGAAAGGCAGTACTTACTGAATGTCGCCTCGCGATTTGTGAATAAATATGAACATAATGCTTTTATCAGTGAAAACTATATTTGGTAATTTTCTTCACAATAGAAGATTATTATTATTATTCACATTTAGTTACTGATTATATTAAAGCCATAAACACCAAGAATTTACACCCTGACATATTTTTTACGTTTCTAGAGCAATACGCAGGAATGCGGTATCAATATCTACATACCACACTCGCCCATTTGTCCCTCTCCAACAAAACCGTATTCATTATAGGATTACTAAGGTTCTTTATGCGATGCTGATTTGCATTTTTTTATATTTCAGCCACGTCGGAGACGCGGCCATAAAATGTGACTGCCCGGCGGGATTTACTGGGGAAACTTGTAATGCTCGAGAGGAAGCCACTATTAAAAACGGTAAGAATTTATTTTTTATTTCGCTTAACGAGGACTCGGGCCACGTCACCAAAGGGTGGACGCATAAATAAGTGAGCTCGGTGCTTCTTTATCGTCAAAAAGCGGACGCTAAGCGTTGAATTAATGTCCGCTTAATTTAGTAAATAGCCGTTTGGTGCTTCCGAGCATTTGTACGCCGCGATAATGAAATGAAATAACATTTATATCCTTGTACGCTAATTTTTTTGCGAGCTCAGTAGTTAAGTTCAAATCTAATATATCATACTCAGGTAAAATGCAGAATTAGAATAATTCCTAGTTCTTGGTATAATATCTTATTTAGCCCATAAGTAAATATTATATTATTATTCGGAATGTGGCTAGGTATAAAATTAAAACATTATTAATAATTGTAACATTTCGACATACTATAACACTTTTTCGAACAGTTAGAGAACATATTTTGTTTTTCATTGAATAACTTCCTGATTCTTATAGTTTTTCATTTGAATTGCATCTGTCCTTCCTTAATAAAAGAAGAACACAATCAGACGTGAAATTTAAGCTAGAACTAACGAAGTTTCAACACTTTTTTGCACACTTGAGAAGTTTTGCAGTGAATGTATCCATGTTTTGACATTAGTTTCACTTTTCTAATACCATGTGTATGATTTATTCTTGTGTTACGTACAGTTGTCTTGTAGTTTTGTTTCGTGTAGTTTTAAGTATCAATTTTGTGCTTTCGACTGCTTATGTTGTATTAAAGATCCACATCAATAAAGATATCTACGTATCTATCTTAAATATATCACTTAACATCAACATTTTGCAATTTCAAAATTGGTATTTTCAAAAATTGAATTACTGTTTAATAGCCTTGAGAACAAACAATATAAATACTTTCAAAGCAAAATATTGACTCGAGTACAACTGCAGGAATTCCTAATTGGATACACAATCTTTCTAATACCAATAGTCTAAGTGATATTGCGCATACATTAAGTGTATGTCCCAAATTTACTTTAGAATTCATCAAAACGCTCATGGCTAATATTATTTTTTCCTTAATGTCATCTACAATTTTTTATTAGTGTAGCTTTTGTTCAAATTATTCCATAGAGTTGTCTTAAGTTATTACTATTATATAAGTAATCATTTTTTTAAACGTCATCAAAATTAAGAATTATTTATAAATACTAATTAATGTCTTTGGAAAAATTCCGTAGGAATTATTAATAAAAAATTCTGAATTATGTTAGCGCTTTCAGACCTGGTGAACATTGTCGACTGGATCAATATCTGAACAATGAACATAAATTCTGAACATTAGCAATAACAAATTAATTAATAATTACAAAAAATCCAATTTCTATTACTATAGTTAAGCTCATAGGTCACCGCCCATAATTTTTTTATTTATAAATATTATTTAATAAAATTTGAAATGTATTATTTACAATAATTTTTCAATTATCCGATCTATCTTATTAATTCCTGTTTTACCGGAAATATGATTAAATTTAAAATTTTGAATAGAACACTTGTACATTTTGGCATATTCGAATTTCATTCATTTAGTCCTAAACAAATGATGTATAAAAGAAAAACGCCCGTATATTCATCAAAAGTTTTTTTAAATATATTAGAGATAACATGTTTCGGCTTACAAATGCTATCTTCAGGTCTTAAAACTTCATAGTGCGAAATCTGTCTCACCGTTAATTTTAATTTTAATCTGTTGTTTTGTTTTTGTTTGTCTCTTTTGTCTACCGTGTGTTTCTTTTTGAATATCCATTTTTGATTTTTCAATTTTTAGATTTCGTACTATGACGTTTTAAGATTTGAAGATGGCATTTTTAAGCCGAAACATGCTTAAAAAAAACTTTTGGTGAATGTAAGGACGTTTTTTTATACATTATTACATACCACATTCATGGATTTCAACATACAACTAGCCAAATGAGTTAGTTTTCGTTTCCTTGGTTACCAAAAATTCAAATTTTTGGTTTTCCCTCTAGAGTGCCGCCAATACACTAAAAATATTCCTAACCATTAATACAACAACAAAAATTGCAAATGTTCCAATCTCTTGTTTTATACGCTTACTAGAGTGTAACAAAGTACAGTTTCACAGTTGTTACATAAAATGTGACTGTTTTAAATAAAACCCCGTAGGTTTTCCACATTAATCTAAAAGAGAAACTCTTCCCGACTTCAATGATACCAAGTTATTTCTCTGTAGATTAAAATTGCTGGATATATCCAAAGAAGCCACCGGATAAAAATGCTTTAAAATTGTAGGTAACAAGTAGATAGTAAGTAGCATCATAGAAAAGTTGGTCGTTGGTAGAATTAAACAATAGGTACTAACTTAATTGTAAATTGTAATCGTTGGATGTGTCGAAGTTTTTTCTAATTATTACCCAAATTTTGATCAACGCTTCTTTAATACTGTTTTCCAAACGGAGCACATTTCAGTGAACGGCATCTTAATTTATAAAAATAATCCTTATATTTTAAATACAGACTTTCATTTTGGGTAGTGAAAGTGTCATTAGAAATTTCTTTTAATAGCACATAACATGCATTTCTTTGTAAAACGCATTAATTTTGCTCCGTATCTTTTAGCCAATCGATCCCTCTATACTTTTTAAATTACTAAACAATAATTCTAACTGGGGGGGGATTCAGTTAATTTTAAATTTTTGTATTCCAGAAACTTGATCGTTTTTGTTTGACGCTTGAGAAATGTTTATTAATAAATTCTAATTACTCGACTAAATCTTCTATTACAATTAATGCTTGGACTGTTTTACACTGGAAGCATCTCATTTTAACTTTAATACAAAAGGTTTTAAAATACGAAAGTGTTGGACATAAAAAATGCGGGTTTCTAACCATGTACCTCATCGTGTTAATACAGGTTCTGACGGCAAAGATATATTCGGGCACATTTCTTTATATAACTTTATCGCAGTTGGTGTTTTCAATACAATCTTTTTAATGAGTTAAGTAATAAATTAATATCCGGAAATTCTTCACGAATAAGTTCAGCAATGCGATGTATTCGATGCACAACACATGTTAGACGTAACATGTTTGGAAAACGTTTTTTGAGCTCGTTAGCTGTTTGTAACATTTCGCTTGCAGAATCTGAGAGAAAGAGTAGAACTTTTAAGCAGTCGTCACCAGCTACATTCCTTACGCTGTCAATTATAATGTTGGTAATATCGTTTGCAGTGACAGGTAATCTGATTTTTGCAGCTACTAAAAATGACATTGGAGGATTTTCTGGATGCAATTTCCCAACGATAACCGGAACAACGCACCTTCCTTTAATGTCTGTTGTTGCATTTGCTTATCCAGAGATAATTTTCACCTAGTTTTGGCCTGATTTAATTTATTGTTTTGTCGAACTGCTTAGGTTCATAATATTTTCTATTTGTCGATGGATGGGGAGTATCTTGGTTGGTATATTTCTTAAGAAACCCAATGAAAAGTGGATCTTATAATTATTATATATATAATTATTCATTATATATATAATGGGATATTGGCACTAAGAAAAGATGCGCGTAAATCAATCATAAATTTATCATGTGAAATAGCTCTTTGGCATTCAATATGCCTCGTATCTTTCAGATGTCGCTCAAGAGTATATTTGCCCCTGAATCCTAATATCGCAGAACAAATTCTGCAAAGCACTTCTTTTTTGTTAATGACAGTGAAAATGGTGCCACATTCTGAAACAATGCTTGACACTCTCAGCATTGTGGGAAAATGATAAACTAACTAAAGAGCTATTAAAATAAAACGAAAGGATATGAAACAAGAAAATAGTAAATAAGGATCAAGCATATTATAAAATGATAAAACGAAATATAAACTCTAAAGAATACTCCAAAAATATGAGAGTACCTAACAAAATAAACCGAAAATCATAGACAAGGATAAATATATAGATAGAGCTTAAGGATGCGCAGTGTTCGGATCACATGAAGGCCGCCATTTTGATGTATGACAGGGTTGTAAGAAAATAATTTAAACATAAAACAAGGACGTAATGGTAATATTTTAAAATAAAAAAAAAACAGGTAAAATGCTCATACTTCCCTTTGACACTAGTATTATACTATATACAGACAGGAAATTGTATTTTTTACTGTTGAACAGGCATTTACACCGATATTTAATTTAAATGAATAGGCAAATGAATACACTAATACTTGAAATTTGAAGTTTTAAGGTTATTTAATAGTTTTGAGGTGTAGTAAATACACATTTTGTCATATCACATTTCTTTATTGGTGGCTAAACCATATAAGTTCGTTTCATTTTTTTTTTCTTATTAATTCGACTTGCAGTTCTTGCGTTAATTTTATCAAATTATGAAGCCGCATTTTACAATAACACTCGATGATCACTTTTATTAATAAGATCGAATGTTCTTCAAGAAACTGTCTGCGATATGTTGAAATTACCAATACATACAGATCAACACAGGGAAGTACGATAATGAGCAGTAACGTGATTGGCTTACAGCGCTGAGAGGAGAAAGTGGGGTGAGCGCCTTGGTTTTAGTCTAATACGCCGCGTCTCCACATACGAACTAATTCATTCGCTTTATTGCATGTCTTCTTTTGATTTTTGCTACAAACTTTTTGATACTGATATTAATACACTAGTAGATGTAATGGATATTATAAAGTACGTAAATCCAAAAAAAAAAGGCCAACAATAAGATAATATACTAGCATTTAGTATAAAAATAGACAAACTTAAACTAAATATCCAAACAAAAAAGTAAATTCTTGACTTAGAACTGAGTAAAACAACACCCAAAATATTGTTCTAAATAAAATAATTTACGTTAGAAAGGAGTAGAAATAAAAAAAAAATATTTACAGATAAATAACATTAAATTAAAATACTTCTAAAATGATATGAATACACCTAATTCAGTGTTAAATAAAATTCAAAATTCTTCATAACTTGTAAATGAATAAAAATTTTCTGAACTAAAATAAACTCCAAACTTTTATGCACCTGTTAAGAGTAGATCTAAAAATTTAAACAAAATTCTTAAATTAAATGTTCGAAACGTCCTCCGTCTACTTCCAATAAACAATAAGCTACCCTATTATAAAAATTATGCCTTACGTTAGATAAGACCTCAGGACTAATTGATAATAAGGTGTTCGTAATTTTTAAATGTAGTTCATCTAAGTTATGGGCGCGTTGCTCTTCAAATCCGTATATCTGCGATTTAACATAACCCCATACAAAAAAAATCATTTGGTGCCAGATTTGGAGATCTGGGAGGCCACGGAAGTGTACCTTGCTGTGAAATAATACGGTCTCCAAAGATATTATTTAAATATTGACGCACCGTTGCGCTAGTATGGACTGGACAACCATCTTGCTGGTACCATACATTTTCCATTACTATGTTTGGTGTTCTGCGAACACTGGGAATTATACTATTTTAAATATTGCATATAAATCCAGGTATTTCTGCGCGTTTAACGTTCCTTCAATAAAAAATGGGCCAATGATATTGCTCCCCAGGATACCCACCCATACATTTAACTTTTGTGGGTACTGCGTGTGACCAGTGTACACAAGATTTCTGTTTGTTCTCGACCAATAACGCGTAACTGATGGATTATGAGACCCATGCAAATAAAAAGTGGATTCATCCGTGAACAGAATGTTACAAGTGAAATTCTCATTTGCAGCGCACTTCTCAACTATGTTGAGGCAGAATTGTATCCGATCGTATTTATCTTGTGGGAAGATTTCATTCGTTTTTTGTATGTGATAAGAGCGGTACTTGTTCTTTTTTAAAATTCTACGTGCAGTTTCTCGCGATATACCTAATTGTTCCCCTATCTGCAAAACTGGTTGGGCATAGTTATTTTTGACACTAGCGCATACCATTATATCACGCTCTTGGTTTGCATTGTTCGGGACTTTTTTATGAAGTGATGGTGAAACACATCCAAATTCCTCAAAATTCGACTTTATGCGATGTATGGTATTGTAGCAAGGAACAGGGCGATTATTAAAAGTGTTTTGAAAGAGACCTATAATAGATAATAAGGAATGACCTTGGTAATACCACTTTATTATTTGCACTTTTTCGTCTTTTGTGTACTCCATCATAACTCTAAACCCTTCAACGACCGATAAGCGACTGATGATTTTCAGTCAAACGCTCGCATATAACTATTTACCTAAGTGCGCATGCTGTTTTACTCACTCCCACTAGCATTCCCCTATATATGCATTATCGTAGCTGGGTGTGTTATAGTGTATTCTTAATCTCTCGGATTAGCTGACTATTAATCCATCTGGAATAGAATACATGTCATATCTATCTTTTGTGTCAACAGTGCAGAAATTTATTCTTTCGTTGCGACAGTGTATATTTATTTTCTTAGACTCTTTGCAGCAGACGTTAACTGCAACAAGCACTCTTCACAAAGGATAATGTGATAAAGTTATACCACATACCCATAACAGGTAGATTATAGTTGGCTCTTACTGATAGAAACCGATGTCGCTACCAGGGGCAATAATTTATGAATGCTTTTACTTCAAGGTACACAACAAGACATCCTACAACACAAACGCTAATTCATATCTATAGACTATTGATTCAAAATAATAACACCACAAACCTCACTAGTTTTCTTCATAGTTAAGTTCTCTAAGCAGACATTAAAAAGCAGTCCAATTAATATTTTTTTAGAAACAACCTATTATTCAGTAAATTAGGTAACTTCACATTAATAAAGTATCACTTATTAAAAAAACTTTAGTCTAAATAAGACTGTAAACATAAAATGTTACAAGAACTCAAGAATTAACCTTAAAAACAACATGATTTATAAGCGTCTCAAAACAAAATACTGCAACAATTGCTAATCCACAGCTGTTCTGTTTGACAAGGCGTACATCAAAATGGCGACTCTTAGACAACCTGAAAGTCGGCGAATATGCAAAGGTCTAAACTCTTTCTAGTAGTATTATTCTTGTGTATGCCGAAAATGAAACTTCTAAAGAAAGGGCAGTGACGAAGTAAACAAAAAAAAAAAAGATACTTCTAAAACAGCCTGTAACAATATAAACCAAAGCCAAAATTGCTAAAGTAGTAGTAATAAAATAAATGAAAAACGCACTCTTTAAATCACACACTGACAAAATATACCAAAAAGGGAGACCTGCAAAATGAAATACTAACGAAATATCTAGTTTTTTTTAAGCTGAATGTCGATACGATGCTTTTCACTCGGTTACTAACTACGTACTACGTTACACACATGCGAGATAGCCTGCCACCGAACGTAAGCATTAAATTTAAATACAGTTACGTATGCTATTACTAAGCAACTGATTTCATGATTTTGTAAAAAATACATAATTCCCTCTAGAATCCCATAAATTCGCCAACTTTGCGACAGGCGACGAAATCGTTGAGATTAATTGGTTTCGAGTTCCATTATCACGAAAACTTCCGAACATAATCTACGCCGCCCTAATTAGAATATCAGTTTTTTCTTTTCCTATCAAAAATATCGACCTTCATTTATCATTTCGCTTTTATTTCAATCCTGAAAGCCGAAAAGAGATTTATGTTACTCTTGGATAACTAAAACTGCGAGAGCACACCTGTTACTACTTCGAATTCTCTATATGAATCATTGCCGCTGGTATAAATCTCAACCGTGTCTAGTAATGAAAGGTACATGTCAATTTGAACCGTCTATAAATTTTTCCTGAGTTTTAATTAGGAATTTGACTACTTATTCCTTTTTTTAAAAAAAAAGAACACCGAGACGTTGATGTATTTATGATGCAAAGAAGACTAATAAGAAAATGAATATTTTCAGTAATGTACTGTATTCATATACAGTGTAACCATCCTTAATGGACATCTGCATTTGACGAAAACTTCACAATATAACAGAACTACATTATGTGTACAAGAATTTACATTCCTTTTATAGTAATGGAAAAATGATGATTTACCTCCTTGGTTACACAAAATGAATTGAAAGGCGAAAATAAACAACATGTTAAAGAGAAAATTAAACTACATTTTTTATTTACCAAAATTCATTTTATTGTAAAACGATCTAAAAGCAAATTAAATTAAAATGGAAAACAATTTAATGTCGAATGAGTGCTACCTATGTAATTAGATATTAATTACATACAATGCGATTAATAATAAATTCGACAAAATGGAAAGCTTCAAGATAATGAAATAACGAACATGACGACAGTTTAAACTAAATTGTATAAAAGGGAGTCTAAGACCGACTGCATTTATCCTATATCGCAAAATCTAATGCAAGGTAAAAAAAAAAACAACTGCTATGGTGCCAGTGAACGGCCTGCTCTCTGAACTTCGGGGAGCGCAGAGCTACGCCGATGGCATCACCCTTCTTGTCTACGGAAAATTTAATGTCAACTCTAGCAAAACGGCTATGGTTCCGTTCGCATGGAGGAGTAAGCTTCCCAAACTCCAGGGTCTCACAGTATTGGGCTCTAAAATACTCGTATCAACCGACGTTAAATATCTGGGTGTTGTCTGGAACACCAAACTGCTGTACAAATCACACCTAGAATATGTGATGAACAAAGTCATAAGAAACTTCTGGGCCTGTGGAGGTATATTCGGTAAAACGTGGAGGCTAAAGCTTACAATGGTGCACTGACTGTACAGGAAAGTTATAGTACCCTCTATAACTAACGCCTCATTAGTATAGTGGCATGAAGCAAATCTAGGCTATGCTATAAGGATTACCTGTTTGGGCATCATGGGGGTTATGTCGTCAACACCGACAGCTATTATGGAGACCATTCTAGGGCTTCCGCTACTGCAGTTGGTGTTGTGGTCTGAAGCAACCCCAGGGGTTACAGAGCAAAATGTAATGGATGCCAGGGCTTCTACGGCAAAAATCGGAGACCACAACAGTATCTTCAACTACATCGAACAGACAGTACCACTGTCCGTAAAGGCGGATAAAATCACTCCCGTTTTCAGCTTCTCTGGGGGTACAGTGTAGGTATCTCCAGCAGGGAAACTGCAATAGCGTACATCAGCAATACCAAATCGGGGTCTATCCTGTTGGTTTATGGATTCCTCGAAAATGCGTAATGGCATAGGCATTGGAATCTGGAGGGGCGGAGGGCGGGACAGGGCCACCTCCCTCACTATTTTTCAGGCAGAAATTATTGGCGTCCAGATCTGTGCTGAGGGCATCTCAAACTGCCTGCGCAAGAATGGAAAGGTAGAAATCATCTCCGATAGCCAGGCTGTCCTCAAAGCTTTGCGGGCCGTCAGATTTGGCTCTGAGGTGGTACTAGAGTGCCACAGAAAATTTAGACAGCTGGCGGAACATCTAAATGTTACATTGAGGATGACGGCAGGTCACTTTGCGATCAAAGGCAATGAGATAGCTCATACGTTAGTAAGGGGCGCCAGCGAGCTGCCGTTTGTGGGTCCAAATCGGAAGTGTAGTAGCTTATTTGGCAGCATCTAAACGTTGTCAGGTCCCAACTTGCCGCTAGACACTGCCTCATTTTGAATCGACTCGCCAGCGCTAGACACTGTAAATCTCTAGGACTTCAACCGAATGAGGAAAGATACCATACGGCAGTCTTTAGAAGCAAGGACAGATTGATATTACTCACAGGAATCTTAACTGGACACTGCGCACTAAATAAACATATATACTGCATGGGGCTAGGAACTCTTCCCTGTGCCGGAAGTGTGGGAGTGCGGAAGAAACTCTTGTTCACCTTCTTGTCAACTGCCCGTCACTTTGGGGTCGATCGGTTAAACGAACCCAGAGTCACTAAGTTAACTCTCAGCTAAATTGCGAACTTGTTTAATAGGCTGCAACCTGACTGAAATTGATATGGGGCACAATAGGTCTTTCTGGCCGAGTTACCTTCATCGAGTTACATCCGCCCATGGTTAAAAAAAGGTTAAAGAAACTCGTAAGCAGGCGTTGAATCCAACACAATAGAGAGATAGCGTCGTTTTGCACACGCAATCGAGGACAAATCATCAAGTCTTTGTTGAAACGTCTGTAGAAATTTTGCACATTTAATTAAGATTTAACAGTTAAGACTTTTAAACGTATCCTGAGTAGAAATACAATGCTTAAAAATAAATAAACCGCACTCATGGCATTTATCCAAATATCATTAATCTGAAGATGCTGAAAGAAAACCCAAATTCCCAGACCACAGAACCGCACAAGAACGTTTCAGAATCCTACCTGATCTCCTAGAAATTACGCAGTCCCAATCCAATACCGGACGCACCAGCAAGGGGGAAAGATCCGCTAATTCCTTTTCCCAGAGAATCCGAAACTACCTACAACTCTAGACAGTCCCACAGGAAGGATCAAAGCTAGTAAAAGTTTTATTAATTAGATTCACCAATTTAAAACATTCAGATTTCATAACTAGCGAAGTTTAGGATCGATTTTAGAACGCTGAGTATCAGTAATTTGTTTAAGCAGTCTTCTATATAAGCGATTGGAGTTAATATTATGGAAATTAAATTATTTTTCTTAAAATTGGAAGAGATTTAACTTAAAAATATAATAATTAATTACTTTACATTTTACAGAACCAAATTTAACCTTTTTTTAGGTTCTGTAATACTAATGAACCTGTAATGAAATGAAATCTCGGTTTTAAGGGGATTCGGCGACTCCAGACAACGCCCTTACGGTAGCTTCCGTTTCATATTTAATGACTTGGAAAGTACTTATTCAATCGCACTGAAGCTAATGTAATTTTCTTCACAGATATATATTTCAAAAGATTTATTTTAAAACGGAAATGGCTAGATTATGTCCAGAGGTTGACTTTTGAAATATAAAAACTAATGAACATTTCTGAACGATTTTTTTGTTACTTAAGTGTAGATTAGATTAGATTAGGATTGGGGTGGCCTACGAACCTGTTTCACCACGAGCTTTTCAGATCTATTGTAATCCCGTTGTTCCTAGAAGACCCGCTCTAATTTTTTCCTCTTAATAAGCCCTATTATCTTTGAGAGCGTTTTCTTTGCTTAGTTGCTAGCTGTGGGGTTCTCCACGCCCATTACCAGAAACTTTTTTCTCGCCAGGTCTTCAGATTGGCAGAGCACATGAACTGGTGTTTCTTCCTCCTCTTTGCAGAATCTGCAAGTAGCGTCATTTACCAGGCCTATGTTGTTCATATGTCTATTTAGTCTACAGTGACCAGTCAGCAGACTTGCTAATATTTTGATAGTCTTCCTATATTATTCAGTGGATTCATAGTAAATTCAGGTCTCTGTTCCTAAGTCTGTGTATGTGTATATTACAAGGGTGATATTACACTGCGACTCAAAAGATCTGTTGTGTCCCCTATTCTGGCTGTTTTCAGCTGGTCTTCCAATCCTAGTCTTTCAGAAAGTGTAGGATATCAGAAGGCCCCAGGTTAGGTAAGTCTCCCTCTTCGATTTCACGTGCTGCCAGGTGCAACGCCCTAGAGTTGCACAGTGCTACGTAATTTGAGAGAGGATGGATGCCATCCTGTTCCCCAATCTGCTCATATCGTTTTGCTTCTCCCTTTGTTCCTTTCTTGTGAGGTACTCTCACTTTGGAATTGGAAGACTTCTTATGGAGGTCCTGCTCCAACTCCAATCTGTTTATTAGTGGTGTCGTCCCGCTAATAAACGTCCTTCCTCCATGGTTGATCCCACGAGTAGGTAGGGAAGAAAAGGTCCATCTACACAGAGCCCCGCATGCAGAGGTAAGGCTAAATGCAATAGGGTGCGCGAGGTGCCCCAAGGTTGGACTAGTAGACTGACACCTTACGATTTAAGTTTTTGTTGAGGTTGTCTCCTCTCGGTCCGTGCAGTTAAGCCAAGACCCCCCCCATCCTTTTCAGGACCTGGTTTAACAGTTGGGCTTGCGGTAGCTGAAAGCAGCAACTGGCATCGTTGTAGAACCCTGTGCAAGTCCTTAGGCACGACACGACAGCTCGGGCGAGGGGGGAGTGGTTCACGGCAACGGTCTTCATTCATCCTGCTCCGGTTTTCAGCAGAGAGGACGAACTTATAACCGCCACTAACCTAAGTTTCCTAAGTTTAGAAACACCTTTGCCTGTCTCTGTCCCGGTGATTTTTACCACCACTCTCTGGACTGATTATGTATCTAGTCATTGGTGGATGTTTTAATTTGCGATTTGGTAGCGCCGAAAGAATGACCTTGACAAGCATCGCCTGACTAGCTCGCCCGCCGCACAGTGGAGTATTTCCCCGATCTAGTTGGTTAAAAGTTGATATTAAAAACTTTGTAATATATGCAAATAAGGAGCACGTGGTTGGAAACGTAAGTAATCTGTGCACCCATTTAACTTCCTCCCCCATCCGTCTTAGCAGCTATTTAAATGCAAATGCCTCTCGCAACATTTCGATTGTCTGTTAGTAATACGCTAGTTGATCAATTAATATAAAAGCGCTTCTTTCGAAGTAAACAGTGGTTGCTGTGGAATTTTATCTATCTCTTAAAAAAAAACGATCAAACCTATTTCAATCTTTCCATTAAATCACATATCTTTTCTCATTCTATAATAACGGCTTCATAAATCTGGCAAGAAATAACATTCTAACTCATTATTCATAATATGAGAATCACACATTTTTTTTTGTAATTTATTTGATTATCAGTTTATTTAGTTTATTCAAAATTATCATAAATCGATTACTTCCGCTTTCTTATTCTTTCTGTGTCGCGGCAACGACGTGCTGCTGTGCTCATACGCACGTTAAATCTGACTGCGCCCCGCATATTCAACGGTCTAATCGAGCTTCAACTCAAATTCGAGGTAATTCGGTTTAAGCAGTCCAAATGGAATTAACTACAGAAGCTTGCGGGTAGCAGTGTACAGTACTAACTTTGACACTAATAAAG